>JAQMYF010000007.1:23674741-23686275 GCA_030014195.1 Neosilurus mollespiculum
GTGCAAGACAGTCACAGAGTTTGTGGATTCAGTGTCCTTTTACAGAGAGCTAATGTCTGTGTGAGAGTCAGCGGGGGGGGCGTAGCATGTGTGAGCGAGTGAGTATGTGACTGTGGAAGAAGGTTGCATGTGTGAGAGTGACTATGAGGGAGTGGGAGGTGGAGGGGTGATGGCTTTCACAGCTCTGGGGGAAAAGCTGTTTTTAGGTCTGTTTGTGCTGGTCTTAAAGTTTCTGTACCACTTTCCTAAAGAAAGAGGTACAAACAGTCCATTTCCCGGGTGTGTGGGATCTGCCATGATGCGGCTGGCCTTCTTCTGGACACAGACAGCATATGTTGTATCCAGATCTGGTAGACGGCAGCCCATGATCCCCTGAGCAGTTCTTGCCATCCGGGCCAAGTACTTTCTGTTCTTGAAAGTTCAGCTGCAGTACTACACCGTTACACTGAGACATATACTTTGTATTGTAGTGCTGTAGAAGTTCTTGAGCAGCTGGGAGGAGAGTCCAGTACGTTTAAACTTCTCGAGGAAGAAAAGTCATTGGTGGGAATTCTTCACCAGGTGTGAGGTGTTGACTGACCAGGACAGGTCAGATGAAATGTGGACGCCCGGGAACTTAATACGGTCCACATGCTCCACCACCTCCCCATAAATGCAGAGGAGAGTGCTCTGTCTTCCTGGTCCTCCGGTAGTCCACTATGACCTCCTTGGACTTGCTGGTGCTCAGAATGAGATTGTTGGTTGAATACCAGTTTATCAGGTGCTGGATGTCCTCTCTGTAGTGGGTCTCATCGTTATCCGATATCCTTTGTCACCGGTTCTGTTAATAATATTTATGGATAGTATTTCTAGGTGCAGCCAAGGCATTGAGGGGTTCTGGTTTGGTGGCAATAGGATCTCATCTCTGCTTTTTGCCAACATTGGAAAACATTGTCCTTTTGGCTTCATTACGCTGGGACCTCCAGCTCTCGCTGGAGTGATTCGCATTTGTGTGTGAAGCAGCCGGGGTGAAAATCAACACCTCCAAGTCCGAGGCCATGGTCCTCAGCCAGAAAGGATCGGTGCAGCTTCTGCTGTAAAGCGGAACTTGTACTGGTCCATTGTGGTGAAGAGGGAGCTTAGCCGGAAGGCAAAGCTCTCAATTTACCAGTTCGATTTACATTACAACCCTCACCTATGATCACGAGCTTTGGGTAGTAATTGAAAGAACAAGACTGCAAATACAAGCAGCTAAAATGAGCTTCCTTCAAATGGTGGAGGGGCTCTCCCTTAGAGATATGGTGAGAAGTTCTGTAATCCGGGAGGAGCTTGGAATAGGACCGCTGCTCCTCCATGTAGAGAGGAGCCAGTTGAAGTGGCTCGGGCATCTGATTAGAATGCCTCCCGAACGCCTCCCTTTTGTGGTGTTTCAGGCATGTCCAACCAGGAAGAGACCTCGGGGTCTACCCAGAACATGCTGGAGGGGACTGTCTCTCGGCTGGTCTGGGAACGCCTTGGTGTCCCCCCAGAATAGCTGGAGGAAGTGACTGGGGAGAGGGATGTTTGGACCTCACTGCTTATGCTGCTGCCCCCGTGACCCGACCCCGGAACAAGTGGAAGAAGAAGATGATGATGATGGTTGACCCAGGTTTTATACGCCCTTCATCTCTCTACAAATCAAATAACTTTGATCCAATAGGTTTGGGTTGTTTTTCCCCCAATCTATTCCTGATCCATGAGAATGCAATTCCATCTTTCAAGCACTTTAACAGATCTCCTGCAACATGAGCAACATTGTGATTTCAATTTGCTAGTTTAAATCATTGCACAAAGTGCATTTATTTTAAGCAAACTGTTTTATTATTTTTAACACACTAATTGCAAGGCAAATTCCCTTAATTGTAACTCCAGACTGTGAAATAAACAAGGCTGAAAAATGTAACTGACAATTATGGTTTTCAAAGTCCTGATGTGGGATTTGTGGTGCTTTTGCCAAGTCTGTTTTCCTGTTTCAGTTTCAACTTTCTGCCAGACATAGGCTTCTTGGATCATTCATCAGATGCAGCCCTTAATCAATAGTAGTCTGAAAGCTTTGCTGAGTTCGGCGATGTGTGCCTGGCATTCATTCATTCCCCAACACTATATTCCATATGAACTGCCTTTCTTAATAAATCAGAAGCTTGAGGAATTATCCTTAAAACCAAAAAAAACTGGCTGATGCTGTCACCATTCATCTTGTTCCCAGGCTTACGACCTTGCTCTGTCATAATGGAGCTGTCTCAGGACATGCTGAAAAGCCTCCCTGTATATCTCCTCTAAAATGTGCCAACTACAGTAATACACAACCCACAACTGGTTACACAGTAAGTAGACTGCTATACATTTAATCCCTGGAGTTTATGGATGGTGAAGTATGGAGAAAGGAGCAATGTGCATGTGTGAGAGAGCACTTTCTCATCTGTGATTAATTTGAAAGACCCTGAGTAACTTGGGTATTCATTAGTATTTATATTCAACATGTGATGTGGAATTTCATGTAATTTTTTGTATAATGTTTTGCACTAATAAATATAAGTTACATACTTAGCACAACAAATACACAGCAGGTCCCTGACACATTTATTTTTTTTTAATTCCTAGGACAGTTATAGGTGTGTCATACGAAACTCACCTGTTGTGTGATAGAAAATACAGTCATAGACCCCTATAATAAAGTTTTGAATATGTTAAAAACAATTCCACCTGGTACATAAGTCTTAATGTCAGGTCAATTCCTAGGTCTGTTGTCTGATACCCTATGACAACCCTTGGTTGTGTCATGGTAGACATAGGAGTTTCGTACGAATTTTAGGTCATCTGATGCACTCAAAAACTTATAGTTTTTTTGCAACAGTCATATGATTTCCCTATGTTAAACCTATGAGGCCTCTTTATAGATCCACATGTATCATCATTCATTCATTCATTTTCTAATTGGGGTCACGGGGTTGGTGGTGGGGAGTGTGTATGTGTGTGTGTGTGTGGGGGGGGGGGGGTGTCCATTTCAGTCGACTCTTGGTGAAGGGGGGGTCACTCTGAACAGCTCGGCAGGCAATTACAGGGCCAACACACATACAGCGATAAACACTCACACTCATACCTCGGGTAATTTAGAACAACCAATTATCCTACTGTGCATGTTTTTGGACTGTGAGAGGAAACCAGAATACCCGAAGGAAGCCCAGACAAGCATGGGGAGCATATGCAAACTCCACAGAGAAATGCCGTGAGCCCAGGAATCGAACCTGAAACCTTGCTGCGAGGCAAACGTGTTAACCACTGCGCCACCGTGCCACCCACATGTATCATATTATATTATTTTTGACAGTGTGTACATACATCATGTAACATACATAAAGTGGTAATAGATAAACCAAGTATCACAGGAATAGCGTACAGAGATTTATTTATTTATTTATATATTTTGTCTTGCAACAATCCTATCACTTTCGTATGAACACTGTACAATTTGACTCACAGAGCTGACCTATTTCCCCCACCTCTTAATCCTGTTAGGGTCATCTCAGCTGACTCTGGGTAAAGACTCTGTGTGTACTCTGAACAGCTCGCCAGTCCATCTCAGAACCATTAAGAGTCACACTCACATCCAGGGGCAAAAGCCTAACTTGCATGACTTTGGACTGTGGGAGGAACCCAGATTACCCAGAGTAAACTCTCGGAAGCACAGAGAGAAATTTAACTACACAGCTTTCAAATCCACCTCGGCTAAACCTACTGCACATCAGTCTCTTCTGTCGTAGCCATGCTAAATTCATTCAAGGAAAAAAAAAATCACAGTTGTTGGTGAGAGTTGGTTTATAGTTCAATTTTTTGCTCTACTGCTTGCTGAATCACACCAGTGAGCTCTGTTCTTTATGTAAAGAGAGTGATGCAGCAATGTTTTACTCTTATTCTATCCAGCTCTCTTTCCTCTTCATTCGTTTATCCGAATTAGCTTTCAAAGCTTCAACTTTCATGCCAATAACACCATTAACATCAACTGCCCTTATCATCTCATACATCTTTAACTATCTAATTATAAAGTCTTTGCACACATGCACTGCATAACTGCATTGAATTCTGGGACTTTAAGTTGAACATGGGATGAATTTCCCATTAGTACAACGCTACATGTTTCTGGAAAATACAGAGTAAGAAAATAAACTGTTGCTTGGTTATTTTAGGAACTTACTGCAAAATTCTACTGATATCTCTAATGTGAGATCTTTCCCACTAAATAGCACTGCATCTGCCCTGTACTGTCCCTCTGTGATGTTAGGAAAACACACAATCACTAATTTTTCTTAGGAATAATAATCAAGAGCGGCATGGTGGCCTGGTGGTTAGCACATTCGTCTCACAGCAAAAAGCTCCTGTGTTCGAGTCCCGGGCTCCGGTTTCCTCCCTCAGTCCAAAGACATGCACATTAAGCTAATTGGCTGTTCTAGGTGTGAGTGTGAGTGTAAATGGTTGTATATTGGTGCTACATTGGTGCTGGCCCTGTTCAGGTTGTAGTCCGTCTTTGCCCAGTGTCAGCTGAGATAGGCTCCAGCCTCCCCGCATCTTTAATATAATTAAGCAGTTAGGCAAATGAGTGAATGAGGGAAAGGAATTAACACAGGAATCCATAAATGTATAGCAATATGTTCAATATTTTTATATAATCATTCATTTGAGTATGTTTGGCTAAGAACCTGCAATAACCTGAATATCTGTGGGATAATACTGCACACACACACACACACACACACACACACACACACACACACACACAGAAACATGCAAGTGTGCACACACTTAGGAAGGGTTTGGGCAGTGCCTTATGTCATACTAAGATTAGCTTGGTGATGACAGTCTCACTCATTTAACATAGCACCCATGAGTTGGATCTGAACCCCTAACAATTCTTCATTTGATATCTCTGAATACCGATTCATGAATGTCTCACAATTTCGTAAACAAACTGTGTGATATGTACCTTCTGTCTGCCAAGACTGTCACTTCACTCTTCATACATGAATGTCCATTAAACAGAGGAATCAATTTGCATTGTGAGCTGTACATTCCTCACTCAGTGTGACTAAGGGACATTCCATTTGATTTCCTTGAAAAAAAAAGTCATGAGGCCTCTAAACTTACCTTAAAGTGTACGAAAGTGTGCTTGTCTGTGAATAACCCTAAAGTTGCAGTCATCAGGTCGTGCTTGTGACGTACCTGTGTCTTTACTCACTGTGCCCGCAGGTCCCAACTCCTGCATACCCAAGCTACTCTGGGTGATGCTGCATGCCAGTGCTCCAAATGGGACTGGCATCATGCCAGTGTTGGGCTTGGCCAGATGCGTTGAATGCTTTCGGCCCTGGCAGTACATTCACGCTTTTCGAGTGTGTTGGCTAACAGTCGGCGGCCCTGTCACACAGCGCACTGGTGATTTAGGAGCCCAAATTAGGCTTTACACTGTGCTCCATTTGTTCCACTGTGTTTATGGATCATTAGCAGCTGCCATTCCCACTTCTGCAGGAGCTAGCAGCCTGATTAACGGACTAGCTCACACAGGAATTAGGACTGATAGAGGAACAGCATCCTCCTACCTGCTGCATTCCAACAGTTACAAATATAAAGGAATCAGTTGAACTGGTCTCCTAATAAGCCTCCTTACTGACAGACTGTAGGCCTGCTTACACTTTATATAGACTGCCATGAAATTCATTGTATAATATGAATACGTTTTGATTGGCTATGAATTTTGACTTATTAAAATGAATATGAATACAATTAGCATACACTTTCCTCCAGGTACTCTGGTTTCCTTCCACAGTCCAATAGACATGCACATTGAGCTAACTGCCTGTTTCAAATCGCCCCTAGGTGTGACTGTAAATGGTGGTGTGTGTGTGTTGGCCTTGCAATGGACTAGCGAGCTGTTTAGTGTGAAGTGTGTCGGAAGAATAAAGAATAACATGATTATACCAGGCGGCACGGTGGCGCAGTGGTTAGCACGTTCGCCTCACAGCAAGAAGGCCTGGGTTCGATTCCTGGGCTCGGGTGTTAAGTTTGCATGTTCTCCCTGTGCTTGCATGGGTTTCCTCCAGGTACTCCGGTTTCCTCCTACAGTCCAAAACCTGCACAGTCGGCTAATTGGCTGTTCCAAATCGGCCGTGGGTATAGTTGTGTGTGTGTTAGCCCTGCAATGGCCTGGCGAGCTGTCCAGGGTGTGCCCTCGCCCAGAGTCGGCTGAGATGGGCACCAGCCTCCCCGCGACTCTAATTAGAATTATGTCGATTAGAAAGTGAATGAATGATGACACCAGTGGTCTGAGGCCAGCAGATTCAAAATTGTTTTCAAACAACTGCCCCCTGTTTTTCCAAATGGCCAACACAAGCTTGTGAACCAAACTCAAGTCAAATCTACAATCAGTTTTTCCACCAGTGATTTACAAAGTTGCACATATTTTCCCCTGAACTTTTATAGACATTTGGTTATTATTAGTATTAGTAGCAGAATCCTTTAAATAATTTCTGATGAGAGGCAGAGTACACCCTAAACAGATCTTCAGCCTGTTGAAAAGCTAACACAGACCCAAACAACCATTCACACTCACATTTACAACTAGGGATAATTCAGAGTCATGAGTTCACCTAATGTGAATATGTCTTGGAATCAAACCTGAGCACCTGGTGGAAACCTACCCAAGCACATTTAGAACATGCAAACTCCACATAGAAAGGCCCCTGGCACTGTGTGGCAACAGTGTTAACCACTGAGACAGTGTGCATAGTAATAGTAGTAGTAATAGTAGTAGTAGCAGCAGTATTAGAAGTAATAAGATACAGATGTAGGCACTGGCTTAAACCAGACCTCCCCATGAGAAATTTTGTGGGCTCTGTTTCTTTTCCATTCATAATTAGTTGATTATACTGTTGATGTTTTAAAAGTTTAAGACTGTAGAAGCATAGCCAAAAATACTCCATAAAATAAATAGTTTATTTGTTGTCTTTAAAACAAACAAACAAACAAACAAACAAACAAACAAATAAATAAATAAATTATGTCTCTTAGTTTACATTTCTGAATGTCGGCATGCATCAGGTTCCTGCCAAAGAGCGAACGGCCAGTCAGCATCATGATGCATAACAGCTAACTGCATTGTACAAGTCATTCAAAATCTAGTTGATGGTTTCTTAAGTATGGTGCTCCACTAATAGTAAAAGTAGTAGCATAATTATCATTATTATTATTAGTAGTAGTAGTAGTAGTAGTTAGTAGCATTATTATTATTGTTGTTGTTGTTGTTGTTGTTGTATTAAATACCAGTGAATCTGAGCAGTTCAACAAATATTAGTGATTGTAATGAAGAACAAACTTGAAGGTTTGACCTTGAAATAGTGGTACTAATTAATCACTTACTCATTACTCATTCATTCATTTATTGTATAATATTTATGCCTTTAATATTGGCAGTCACCCCCACACCACCCATTTTTACTGCTGGTTCAGGAGTCGAACCAGCAACCTTTCAGTCCCAAAGCCGCTTCTCTAACCAGTAGGCTATGGCTGCCCCAATGGCTGAGGCTTGAATGCTAATGTGTGTAGTTTCTGCATTTTGCAGTCAGTGAAAATCCAAACAAATAAACATACAAACTGTATATAATCATAATAATTATCACCATAGTAATCATAATCATTTCCTGGTTAAAAATAGTTATTGTTTTGATCTCCATAGCAAAATGCTTAAGAGTTTATGCTTAACCCTTGATTGGATAATTACTTCATGTGATAAATACCAGCAATAATTTTAATTCAGCCTTAACTGATGCAGTGAGTAGCTTCTAATTTCTTAACATATCACAAAATAGTAAGTAACTACCAAATGTGGTCCAATGAAGGAAGCCAGTGAACTGGCAAGAATGTCATTGGTACCCTAGCCTCACTGATGTGTGTGTGGAGTGAAGGCTAATACACCTGGTCCGATTCCACAGAAGAGCAACTGCAGTGCAAACTGCTGAAAATGTTAATGCTGGTTATGATTGAAAGGTGTCACAACACACAATGCATCGCAGCTTACTATGTACAGGGCTGGTAGTGGTACTGTTATGGCTAATCGGTGTATATACAGTATACACAGAAAATGTAATTATAATCAGGGTATAAAGTATTAATATTAAAATATTAACAGAAAATTTATAGTAAATATATAATAGGTAACATTTTATTTGGAGGAAAATGTGCAGCTCCTACGAAGCTTATATAACTTGTTAACAGAAAGATAAATAAGGGACATAAACTGTGGCAACTTTATTTGCCAGTGGTTTTAAATGGGATTAAAAAAATCATAGGACCCTAAGTTTTGCATCGCAATAAGTCTGACAGATTTGTTCCAGACAAGGCAAACTTTATTCTCATATTTTTAATGAGAGCACTGATCTGCATAAGCCAGAGGGGTCTGGCTCTCTGCAGGACTCCTCTGTTCCAGCCACTGTTTTCCCATCTTCCCTTCAGCTAAATCATTAGCAATGCCCTCCACTATTTTGAATTTCTAATGAAAAATAAAAGTTGTTTAAATGAGTCGTGTGGGTCAATATGAAGAATTAATGAAGTGTTCTGAGAGATGAAGCCGTTTGTGGGCGTGAAAGGGCTTACAGAAAATGAATTCTAACATATGGCACAGAACTCTCCGTAAATATGCTATAAGTAATAAAATACATTCATTCATTTATTTATTTTCCAAACTGCTTTATCCTACTAGGATAGCAGGGTGGCTGAGCCTATCTCAGCCAGCTCTGGGTGAAGGTGGGGTACACCCTGAATAGCTCATCAGATCACAGGACCAACACAACCATTTCCACTTACATGTTCACCTAGGGGCAATTTGTAACACCCAATTAGCCTAAAGTGCATGTCTTTGGACTGTGGGAGGAAACTAAAGTACCCGGAGGAAACCCACACAATCGCGAGGAGAACATGCTTTTAGAACCGAGCCTAATGGCTCAGTTGGCCGGTGCTTACCCCCAGTTTCCGTAGCGTGAAGCGACTAGGAGTTCCACTGCTCCTGGATGGGACGCTGGTCCATCACAGGTTACCTTCCCAGTAATTTTTTTACTGATACTCATTTATACTGCTTTGTGGACAGAAACACACTTGTGGTTAAGACCTTGCCCAGGGGTCTTTGCACGGTGGGGGTCTAACGGGGATATGAACCCACGACCTCCTGATCATGAGCCCAGCACCCTAACCACAATACCACTGGCCAGAACGTGCTAACTCTACACAAAAAAAACGTCCTCGTGAAGACGTAGACTTGAACCCAGGACCTTCTTGCTATGAGGTGGACATGCTAACCACTACACCACCGTTCCACCGATAACATACATCACATACATATTGCTGTGGATGATAGTGTATAATGATAGAGAATCAATAATTATTAACACATAGACTGTATACAACATAGGAGAAAATTTTACACTGTGAATATAATGATTAATGACGCTGTTAGAGTGCTATGAAGAGAACGGTGTAGTAAAACTGGCCAAAAACATATTTTAAGATCATAATATCAGCCAGTATCCGAAAGCAAAAAGCTTGCTATTATGTTTTGTTAGTTTGTATTGGCAGCTAGGTTATGAGCCCATTTTATTCTCTTGGTAAATTAACATTTTCTCAACTCTAAAGTCTTCCAACAACTTAACATCCTTTACTGGTACCCCATTACTGAATTACATCATATAAGGAATATAAAGGAATGGGAAGGTGGAAGAATAATGCTTTCTCTGCTATACATTTGCTATACATTTCGAAATGGCTTAATTTAACAGCTTAGATGCCTATATCTGCTCTCTCTCCTGCTTCTTTCTTTCCCATATGAACACACTCTAATCTTTTTTGCTTTGACCAAGCTATAAATTCTGATTTCTGTCGAGCAAAAGCTCTCCTCTCCGTTTGCACTGCCATTATCTACTCAGTCAAATCCACACTTGGCCTTTTTCTAGACAGTGCACAGGCTGGGTTGGAATCAGACACTATCTTCTGGGTACGGAGCTGTAAGGCACCTTCCAGCCAGCCATTTTACCACACATGAGCTGAACTCTGGAGCCAGGGTCTGGTCCTGCAGTCAGCAAAACGCAACCATTAATATCAACTTTGGTTTCAATGTAAAGTAAGGAATGCAGGCTGTCCATATATGTAAAACACTGAGGGAAAGTGAGGAGCCATTCATGCAAAACCATTTTCTGCCTGGAAAAACCAAGCCATTCAGGGATTTGGGTTCGATTCCCCCCCACTGTCACTCCTGCATGTTTAATCATTTTCACTGACCTGCAGGCTGATTCTCTGAGCCTTTGAAAGAGCTGTAGACTTTTCATCAGTCCTTTGTGAGGGTCTTACATTTACGTTTAGATTTTGTGGAATTTGGCCGATGTTCTTGTTCTTATCCAGAGCTACTTACAGAAGTTCTTTGTTGTCTAGTTGGAAAACAAATCTCTGAGCTAGTGCAGATCGGGCCCAGGCTAAAGATGTCAAATAAGTAAAGACATTGCCAGACATAAAAGTCAGTGCTGATACACACAGTATGTTAATACACACATCACAAGTGCTTTTTTTTTTTTTTTTTTTTTTTTACTATTAAGTCTGCATTTAATGTTCTGAGTTACAATCTTTTACTCTTTTTCCCTTCAGATAATCATTTGGATCACATTTATCAGTTGTTTAGTTATTGTAATGCTTGTATAAGCCAAGAAAGTCTAAAATATTCCACCAGAATTCCAACAAGGGCCGCATGGTGGTATAGTGGTCAGCACGTCTACCTTATAGCAAGAAGGTCCCTGGTTTGAGTCCTAAGTATTTCTGTGTGGAGTTTGCATGTTCTCCCTTTGCTTGCGTGGGTTTCCTCCAGGTACTTCGGTTTCCTCTCTCAGTCCAAAGACATGTACATGAGGCTAATTGGCTGTTCTAAATTGCCCCTAGGTGTGGATGTGAATGGTTTTGAGTGTGTGTGGGTGTGTGTGTGTTGCCCTGTGATAGACTGGCGATACCTCACTTTCGCACATTGTTGGCTGAGAGATATGGATAGATGGAATGGATGGATTTATAAAAGTTTTTGGAAAAAACAGATTTTCTTTGAACTTGCATAGGTTATATTGATCACCTGTAAAGTGCAAAGTGCATCCCCGGCACAGCTCAATTACATTTCATCATGCCCACAAAAACTCCATTAAAAGGTTCAACACAGAGAGAGCTACGCACAGAAAATGATCAGTGAAAGGAAAGGGAGAATAGGAAGTTACTCTAATACACTTCTTTTTTAATGTCAATAAAAATATTGAATTAATATTTAAAAGCAGCTGAAATAGTGAATATCAAGTTGAATTTATAGTAAAGGTCAATGAAGTTTAAATTAAATTAGCTGAGAAGAAGGCAAAGAAAAAAAAAATAAAGGATCTACAGTGTAAGTAGGTGATCATGCAGATCAAAGGGATTCAAAGGTGATTGCAAATACACGATTATACATACATGGAAATATA
>JAQMYF010000007.1:23686375-23700337 GCA_030014195.1 Neosilurus mollespiculum
TATATAGCAGCAAGGGTCATCTGTGGAACTAACAAAAACAAGAATTACTTGCGGCACACATGACAAAGACTTGTCCATGAAATAGAAAAAAATAAAAAAAATAATAAATTAACACACCCTGTGTGTTTACTATATTGTGAGTTTGCCATTTTGTTTTGGTTTGTGAATGTATAGTGAGAACTGTTTTACACTATAGTGGACTCAATGTATCCCATAATGCATCATGAAAAGTAGTGTACAATTGATGGTCACTAATCAACCAATATATACCATCATGCATTGCGTTCTTCCTTATGATGCGTAATGCGAGACAAATTCAGGAGTTCTAGCACAAAAATAAGGGCAGCGCATAAAAAAACAAATGCCCACAATCGAGGGTTAAAATTCATCTTAAAATAAAACTTAAAAAGCTTTAAGCCAAAATATATAACACGGAAGATCAAGTACAATTAAAATAGTTATTAAAGAGATAATAATAGATAAATAAATAAATAAGTCTCATGTAATAAGTTAAAATGGAGTAAGAAAGAATTTGATCCAAAGCTATAAATTTGTTTTAATAAAAGGCAGCATGACAGTTTCTTATGGATGATACACCAGCTCAGTTGACATTGATCTGTCATGTTTTAATTGTGCGACAGCATTATGTATTAACAGTGCCGTGAAGAGGTGTCCAGAAGCAAACATTTTGTACAGGGCTGTACAAAAGTAAACATTTTAGCTCACTATAAAGTCCTCAGCAGTTAAAGTCCTATATATTGATTAGAAGGTAGTGAATGAGTGAGTTTAAGCATCTTAAACAGTGCTGCCAATTATGTGGAACAGGTGCAGGTGATCAAGACACATTACAGGAAAATGTGATGTGCTGGGACTGATGGGTAGCGTAGTTCATTGCCACTGTTGGCTCTGAACTGACACCAAGCATGTCACACAGGGAAAAGCTATTTTTATACTATTAAAAGTATCTCAGCTGATGTGCTGAGAGTGCTGCACAGCATTAAAAGAAGATTTCATGGAAAACAGAACTGATTCATAAGCCAGTTTTTATCCTCTGGGGAAAAAATGTATTCTCTCATAAGCATGATCTTAATCTTCGGTCATCTGAGGCATTATGGCCTTACCCAAACAGACCAGCCTGTTTTCTATATCATACAGCAACATTTGCTTTGCACATATTGAGTAGTTTTATTTTCTTAATGTACGGGTATGTGCTGGCTCACATTCTTTATTTTTAAAATTTTTTAGTTAATACCAGTAATATATTATGACTAGTTTTTACAAAATGTTTTCCAAAGTTCTTGACTTACTGCACTAGCATGAGGATTTGTTTTGGATACAGACTTTGGATAAATATGTCCTCCAAATGCCGTAAGCATAATACAAATAAGCTATTTAAACAGGACAGTATAATCCATTTATATTAACATGCAGCAATTCAGACAAATCACTGGCTTTAAAGTCAATCAAGCCCAGTTTTATATCAAATCAATTCAGAGGGTATCAGTAGTAGTATTTTTTTTTCTAAAATATTGAAATTTTTGTGAATACCGAATTTCTTTGGTTAATGCTCATATAAGTGACCTATCTGTTCATAATCAGCTTAATAAACAAGGCTTACACTCTCTTAAAATCTTTGACAGAGAACCTGCATTATTTATTTATTTATTCATTCATTCATTCATTCATTCATTCATTCAGAGCTACGACAGAAGGGACTGATGCAGGTTTGTGTTTAGGTTAGCTTAGGTAGTTTAGGTTAGTTTAGGTAAGTCAAATCACTCGTATAGATATCAGTAGGGCCCAAACAGGAAGTCTCTTGATAGGTGTCCGAGCCGTTGTTTTTAACTGCATTTCTTATTTCCACTTTCATTTGTATCACCTGTCTTATTAGTTTAATTATCCATTTAATGAGTTCATGTTCCGTCCGTTCCGTGCTTTTGATTTCAGCATTTGCACCATGAACATGTATTTATCTGCAAGTTTGTCTGCCTACCTGAGATTGTATGTTTTTTGTGTCTGTGCGAGTATGAGCAGTGATATATGAGCCTGTGTTTTTTTAGGTTTGTTATTTATAATAATTTTTTTTTTTTTTTTTTTTTTTTTTTTTTACTCATCATCATGCCAGTCAGCAATACATAACAGCCAATCAGCATCAATTCAGAAACGTGAAAGTCTTAATAGGTTTCCTGTGGTGGGCACACATGGACACTGGACAGGACATGGGACAATATTTCACAACTATAGTGCTCTGCTATGATTGTTCCAAGAAAATCTTTTTACAGTATTCCTGTGATACTTGTTTGATGTATGGCTGCCAACCTAACCCTGTCGTGAAAATGTTGTACATGTGGGTATACAAGGAAGTCCCGTGGGTTTAACGTATAGAAACCATATGACAATTGTGAGAAAACTGTATGATTCTGAGCGTCATCAGTTGACCCACAAAGCATATGAAATCCATGTGTTTATTATAACATAGCCATAGGATATCATAGGGCACATCAGACCTATACACTAGACCTGGCCTCAATATTCACCTTCTAGACAGAAAGGTTTTTGAACCTGCTCAAAAACTCCATGACAAGGGTCTACAATAGCATGTTGATGGGTGAGTTTCACACGACACACCCAGAACTGTCCTAGGAATTTGCCCAATTTTCAGTTGTGGACCTGTTGTATTCCTGTTCTGTGATGTATGCACCAGGGGCTTTAATAAATGACACCGTTTCATATGGAAGAAAATGTTGTTTGGTTGTTATGTTAGTTGGGATACCTCACTGACAGTTTGAATAAGCGCTGCCTAACCATTAACTGACTTTGAACTATACTCATTATACAATGAGTGCTGTATTGAGCACATTAGCTGTAAGACTTATAAAATAAGCCTTGTTACTTACTATGTGTACAATTACCAATTACTGTGCTGCAAGGATTGAGGGAGAGAGCAGTTGGATTTACTCTCAAAAACATTAAAAGAAAAAAAATTTATGATTGGCAAATCAGCACCGCTCTTCATCACCCAGTTACACTATTGTTATGGGTTTAAATAAAGTTTTACTCTCTCTCTCTCTCTCTCTCTCTCTCTCTCTCTCTCTCTCTATCTCTCTCTTTCTTCATGACTTCATGCCTTACCATTAACTTAATCCTCTACAATTTGGAGCTTTGTATTTTGTATATCTAAGATATTTATACTGTGTTTGGTCAGCTCATATAATTTCCTAGATGTCAGATATCGTATATATTTGTGCTCTGTAATTACCCGATAATTGTAATCACCGTGACTGCCTGGAAACAGTGGGGCTGAGTGCCATTTATTTTGGAATCATGCCATCTTCTTCTGTTTTTGGTTAAGCAAGAAGGAGGAGAACACTTTGTGTTTTCTTTAGTCCTTCGTGGATTCGTGTAAATGTTGGGATCTTACTTGACAGTATTTTATTTGTTGTTCTGTTGTCACCCAAGCGCTGCTTTCTTCTGGCAGCAACGGGATTTTTCTCTCTTTTGGGATACGAACAGCAGCACGATATGTTCAGTGTTATTTTATACTGCAGCCACTCCAAATCCTCATCTCCTCATGACTCATTTGCTGAACCGCTTAATCCTACCACTAGGGTCACGGGGAGGCTGGAGCCTATCTCAGCCAACACTGGACAAAGGCAGGGTACACCCTAAACAGCTCGCCAAACCATCACAGGGCGACACCCACACAACCAGTCACACTCACATCCACACTTATGGGCAATTTGGAGTAGTCAGTTAGCCTAATGTGGATGTCTTTGGACTGTGAGAGGAAACCCAAGTTCCCAGAGGAAACCCGCGCAGCCACAGGGAGAATAAACAAACTCTACATAGAAACTCCCGAGCCCAGGACTTAGAACCCAGGACCTTAAAATCCTGTTATTTACTTATTTATTTATCTATCTATCTATCTATCTATCTATCTATCTATCATCATTTTATTTAAAATAATTTGTTTCTTGATTTGTTCCTTTTGTGAAACCCTTAATTAGAGGTCTTACAGAGACACTTACACACAGGTCAGACTGCACTCTTGATGCAAACTCGACAAAGTATTTCACTGGACCATAAGAAAAAATATTGTATTGGAGCAGATCAAGGTGGACTGTCGTTCAGAGAATCAAATTTTGAATCATGAGCCAGTACTTCTGTATAGGTTTCAGTAGCACTGCTGTTTTTGCTGTCCATTCAGTCAGATCAATTTATGTATAAATCATATAACTAAAGGCTGCACACCAGGCAGGCTGGAGAGATTTGAAAGGGCAGAATGTGATGTTTGGACAGTTTGAAGACAAATGGATTGAAGCATATGAGTATTTTAACCGCTTCTAATTCAAAGCAGCTGTGTCTCCATAGAGGTGTGAATCAGGACAAACGGTCACAGACGCAGACAGCTTTTATAACAATACATGCAGAAGGTTATGCTGGAAAAAGGAAGGCCATGTGTGGCTTAAAAAAACACTCACTCACTCACTCATTTGCTGAACCACTTAATTCTACTAGGGTCACAGGAAAGCTGAGCCTATTTCAGATGTCACTGGGCAAAGGAGGGGTACATCCCAGACAGCTTGCCAGATAATTGCTGGGCAACACACACGCATCCATTCACACTCATATTCACACCTACAGGCATTTTGCAACAGCCACTTATCCTAATGTGCATGTCTTTGGACTATGGGAGGAAACTGGAGTACCCAGAGGAAACCCATTTAAGCATAGGCAGAACATGCAAACTCCACACAGAAACCCCTCAGCCCTGAACACAGGACCTTCTTGCTGTAAGGCAGACGTGCTGACCACTATGCCACAGTGCCGCCAAAAGTAAACCAAAAATTCTATAATCACGTCAAATCATGTTATTTTTAACCATGAACTAATCATAAATGCTTTAATCTAACCTTAATCCAAGGCACCTCCTGTCACCACCAGTCATAGTGCCATGCCATTTCATGGCAGAGATGAAGGCAGATACAAAATTTAGCAATGCAGCAGTACAGTCCTGAATCACAGCACAATCTTGTGATCTTGGAACAGGCAGAGGCAAATCGATCAGACAAACAGGATGTCAGAGAGATGTCAAGGCAGAATCTCGTCAGGTCAAACAGGCAAGGATCAGACACAGTAGGTCAATGTCACAGGAGAGGCAGGCACACTGTGACCATACTTCGCATGGTGGGAATGTTCAGAAAGATCTTATATACTGTGAGGCTGATTAGGAAAGAGACCTGACAGGGGTGCTTTGTGTCATGCGGTGTGAACATCAGAAGTCCCGTGACTTGGTTGCATTGTGGTGCATGTTGGGAAGTGTAGTGTGAATGCTGATCAGTGTTCATTGCGGGTGTAACCCATTGTTACTTATCTGTACATTTGTAAGAAAGAATGTTATGTTACTTGACCTTTGCAAATACCATTACATCTTATAGATCACTCTAACACACTATTAGGAAGATATAGTTTCCTCATAACCCTTTTTTTAAACATGTGCTTAACACTAAATGGTTCTTTTAGAGATTGGTCACTTATCATGGGTTTTAGCTAGCGTGCTTCCACAATAGGATTCAATCCAGCAATCTGACTGGCTGTGGTTGTGTTGAATTGTTTTCATTAGTGGCTGTTCGTGTGGATGTCCTCTTTGGATGTGTGTTAAGGCTCAGTATGTTATGATGTCCACACTATGATCCATCCAATTGAAAATTCCGTTTAGTGACACGGAATGTACTGACTGTCCCAACCTGAAATTCATGGTTAATACCAGTAAATGAAAATCACATTTAAAGCAAGATCAACAAGTAGCACAAGTATCTGGATGGATAGAGGTGGGCAAAATCTATAATACTCATAATCACTTAATTCTTCTAGGGTCATAGGGAGGCCAGAGCATATTACAGCCAATTCCTGGTGAAAGCAGGGTACTCCTTAAGGAGCTTGCCAGTTTATCGCAAGGCCAACACACACACACAACCATTCACACTCGCACTCACACCTTGGGGCAATCAGGAACAGCCGATAAGCCTAATGTGCATGTCTCTGGACTGTGGGAGGAAACCGGAGTACCCAGAGGAAACTCCATGGAAGAACATGCAAACTCTAAAGAGAATCACCCACACCGAGCCTGGGACTCAAACCCAGGACCTTCTTGCTGTAAGGCAGATGTGCTAACCACAAATGTTTTTTTCATGAATACCCACTGTAATAGCTACATATATATAGGAACATTTCATTAGGGGATGGAGGTTATAAATATGGGTGGCATGATGGTGTAGTGGTTAGCAGGTCCACCTAACAGCAAGAAGGCCCTGGGTTTGAGTCCCGGGCTCGGTGTGGGTGATTCTCTTTAGAGTTTGCATGTTCTTCCTTGTAGTTTCCTCTGGGTACTCCGGTTTCCTCCCAAAGACATGCAGATTAGGCAAACTGGCTGTCCCCAGGTGTGGAGGAGAGTGTGAATGGTTTGTGTGTGTTGGCTTTGTAAGTGTTTGATGAGCTGTTCAGGGTGTACCCTGTCTTCGCCCAGTGTCGGCTGAGATAGGCTCCAGCCTCCCTGCAACCCTAATAGGATTAAGCGGTTCAGCAAATGAGTAAGTAAGTGAGTGAGTGAGGGTTTCAATATTCTCTTTCTTTTATTTAAAGCTGTTGTGTAAAGCAGAGTGGAATTAAAACTCTGGCTGCTTTAACAGGTAAAGAAAGCACCATCAGAGTTCCTAAGTTATGTGGTTAACCCTAATCTAAAAGAGCCAGGAGATGGCTTGGAAAATGCAGTAAGAATGCAGTAAGTACGAGAGTTATTATCGACCACTCAGAGATTATTTATGTTTGTGTTTTCTTTTTGCCAGTCTTTATATCCTGGATTAGCCGTCCGGGAATGTCTTAAAATGAACACAACACATATTTCAGTTATTTCCAAAAAGAAAAAAAGAAGAAGAATTCTTCTATAGTTGAATTTTGGATTGGCGATGATGGATCTCATTCTCAGAAGAAGAGCAGGCCTTTGAACAAGTAAATGAAGAGAGACGTGCAAAACGATGGTCAGGAGTGTGTCATGACTTGGCTGATGGTTAGCAGCTGTGACTCACACACTCACGGCCCCACACATGACTTCAACGACCCACAGACGCGCGTGTGACTAAAAATACAAAGGGAAGAAAAGAGCTAATAATAACCCAAGCGTTAGAGGAGGGGAGGGCATTGCTGCTGAGATAAGCTACGGGCTGTACATGTACTTGGACCCCGATATGGCTAGGGTACAGAAATTGGTACCAGCTGCACAGCCAGGAAAAAACGCTGCTGTGGTAAAGTGAAGGTGTCCAAATATGAGGAATTAATAATTCACTCATAAAATCTGGCCATTTTAAAAACCTCAGGCACTTCATGTATTTGTTTCCATTTACACAAAAAGCTCTGTATCATCCTCCTTTATTCTTTCATTTTGTCTTGTGTGGGAACTTTGTAGTCCAGTTTTTCAGCATGATGTTAAGATGAGTGGTAGACATGAATACGTTGTGAGTCACTATGCAGATGGTTTCGTAGCAGGCGATAAAGTCTGAGTTTGACCCACTATGGGTATGTGTGTCGCTTGTGAATAGCTGGAGGATTTCTTAACTCTTGATAAAGCTTTGGAAAAACCTTTCTTAAACTTCTCCCTACTAGGGCTGGGATCACTATTCCTCCTCTTTGAACTTCACCTTTCTTTTGAGTTCAGCTCCATCACAAAATCCCCAAAGAAGCCATCTTATATGTCTGATCAAGGAACCTTAAACAAGCTGGTTATTTGGCAAAGGTTTGCATGTAGGAAATTAGATCTTTCAGAAAGTAGATTTTTTTTATATGTATGCATCATACTTGGTGGAATATTACATATTACAGATCTGATTACAGAACAGAAGAATACAGAAAACCTGAATAGGACAAAAAAAGGAATAAATGAGGATTTGTGTGACAGTGTTTTGTTATTTATAAAACATTTTTAAGGAATTCTGGGATTTCCAGGAAGATCGAAAGTAAATGCCCGTTTAACCTACAATTTCATCACGGTCAATCAGGGAGAATATTTACAATCCAGAACTCCACATAACTCGACAGAAATAACAAATAACATTATTACATGGACAGAGGAACAACATACACACACATACACATGTTTTTGGACTGTGGGGGGAAACCGGAGTACCTGAAGGAAACCCACGCAAGCAAACTTCGCACAGAAATGCCCAGAGCTACTGCACCACCGTTCCACCTATATAGAACCTATGTTCTTGCATGGGTTCCCTCCAGGTGCTCCGATTTCCTTGCACAGTTCCATAATTATTTTTCATTCATTCATTCATTTTCTGAACCGCTTAATCCCATTTAGGGTCGCAGGGATGCTGGCGCCCATCTCAACCGACTCTGGGCGAGGGCAAAGTACACCCTGGACAGCTCGCCAGGCCATCGCAGGGCAGAAACACACTGATGGCTATGCAGCCTATTCTTGACAAAAATCAGCAATGGTTCTTTTACATGCCTCTCACCACAGACAGTGAGAGACATGGCCGGCCTTTGATAACCCAGTTAGCTGCACTGGGCGGGACAACAGTGACATCCTGCTGATAGTGGCGCTTGAACCCCCGACCTGTAATCAGTAATCCAGCACCCTACCACCAGGCCACCACTGCCCACCATAATTATTTTTATTTTTATATTTTTTTCATTAAAATTATAATGAAACTCATATAGAGAATATCAAAAATTAATTTCATTTTCTGAAATGCTTTATCCTTTAATAGGTTCACAAGCAGGCTGGAGCCCATCCCAGCTGCCTCTGAGCAAAGGCAGGGAACACCCTGAAGAGTTCTCGTCAGACCATCACACTGCTAACACAGACACACAACCATTCACACCTAATGTGCATGTCTCTGGACCGTAGGAGGAAACCAGAGTACCTGCAAACTCAGTTTCAGAAATACTGAACCCAGGACTCAAACCCAGGACTCAAACCCAGGGCCTTTTTTGCTGTGAGGTGGCTGTACTATCCACAATGCCACTGTGCAGCCCAGTATAGTAACTTAGCAGGATTAAATGAACTTTAAAAGAAAAACAAATTATGGCTTTAAAATGACTTATTTTGGTGATTAAACATACAGTGGTCACAATAAATACATAAATAAATAAAAGAGGTGAGTTTTACTCTCTGGTTGACTTTAAAAAAAGATCTTTCTCACTAAAAGCATAAAACCGCAAGGCGTAGTTTACTTTATGGAACGAAGCTATAGGAATGTTGGAATGTTGATTCTTCATCCTGCTCTTCTCAGCACAGACACAGCTCAGGTAAGGAACGTGATTTCATGTCTCTTTATTGCCTTTGAATTTTGCAGACATTCATGGCAGACTCTGTGAGTGGTGCTTAGAGAGACTCCCAAACATTCCTGAGGTAACAAAACCTGACTCCCTCGCTTAATGGGCCTTAGAAAAAAAAAATGACACCGAAATTGATGACTAAGGGAATTTTGGCAAAGGAAAAAAGTACACATAATACACAGGAGTGTACACTCACACACGATGTTAAAGCCTAAAGATTCATACACATACGTACGTAGCTTAGCGCAGTGTGGGTCTCTGGTTTATTGGTCTGGAGCCGCTGCATGTGTAGCTGAGTGAAGCCTCTGTTTGCACTAATGTTTTTACTGGTCTATAAAATAGTATTCAGAATCGCTCAGGTCTTGTATAACTTCAAAAGCTACAACTGCAGTCCTTTTGCTTGTCATATAAGATCATACAGGAATAAAAAAATATCTTCTATCCAAACTAAACAGCATGATATTTAAAATTAAGATGCTTCACGTGTCTATATAAGCTCTGAATACAACAGACTGCAAAGATATACTAATAAATTACTTTAGTAGTATGCTACACAGGAACGGTGCAATCTGATTGGTCAGATCTTAGTGGAATATCCTGAATGGATAATGCCTAAAAATAATTGGACAGATTGATGGACAGATGAAAACAGATTGTCACAGCCCCTTGGAGCAGACAGCATCATCATTACCACACCTTAAAATGGAAAAATACAGTACAAAAAGCTCATTTTAGTTATTTTTTCTTGTATTCCAATGTTGTATATATGAGAGGCATGTAAAAGAACCATTGTTGTCGTTTGTAAAGAGTAGGCCATTAGGTTGCCGTCAGTGTTTTTCTACCCTGCGATGGCCTGGCGTGCTGTCCAGGGTGTACTCTGCCCTTGCCCAGAGTCGACTGAGATGGGCACCAGCCTCCCCGCGACCCTTATTAGGATTAAGTGGTTCAGAAAATGAATGAATGAATGCACTTTTACAGTGCATGTTTTACTTACATTTCCATGTGGTAGTACTTAACACTGAATGAGTAGGCTATAAACAGACATTGCTACACAGCACTTCCTTTTGCTCAGAGCACAAAGAGCTCACCTGACCTGCCTCTGTAATGGATTAAAAATATGAAAATAAACTATAAAAATGGTATATACTTCTAGAGAGTTAAATAGATGACGTTAAATAGCTCTCATACACCTGCGCAACCCATAGAGTAAAAATGCATAGAGAGCATGCTGAGCATTCTTTCATCACCATTATCATTGTCAATCCTGGTCAGATGATGCGGATCGCATTGACCAGCACATCATCGGATATATAGTAAAGGAACCATATTTACAATCCATAAACAGAGCTGTGCAGTTTTAGAATGACACCAATCTTACAATGCCAGACATTTCACCTGTCGTTGGAATTCTGTTGCCTCACGTGCTGCTGGAGCTCATTAGGATTCAATAAATGTCAATCAAAAATTTCCAGTGCAAAAATTTTGTTTAAAATATTCTGAGAATGGAACTGAATTGAATCTTAAAGTCAGTATAGTGAGCTGAGCTGAATTGTATATTGACCAGAGTGCACTGCTAGACTGTGTAGAAAGAAAGAAACAAAGAAAGAAAGAAAGAGTTCATTATTAAAAAGACAAAAAGAATTACACAAATCTTTGGTTGATAAATGCAGAGATTTTGGACCTGTCAAATATTAACATAGTTGATCCTCTTAAGGTTCAAGGACCCCCCCCAAAAAAAAAAAAAAAAATAATAATAAAATAAATAAAAAATAATAAAAATAAAAATAAAAAGAATCACAGCATACTCTCTCACTTATTTGCTGAACCACCTAATACTATTGGGGGCAGTAATAATAATAGCAAAACTGTAATAATAGCAAAACTTTCTGAAGAGAGGTTATGCAAGTTTTTAAGAAGTTATACATCTACATGGTGTTACTTCACCCAGCCACAGAGACAACCATTTGATACAGAACAGCTGGGAGGTGATGGGACGTGAATTGGATGTGAGCGTAGGAAACATGGTGGTCTGTATGAGGCCAATTAATTTATGCCCAGAAGTCCATGAGCAATCAGAGCAAAAGCATTCTCCTTCAACAGCTTGAAATGTATTTAAGGGACTCACAAGACCACCATCATCTACCACACTAACTCTGTATTATTCTGTTTCGTATTAAAGTACATTATTACAATCTCCTTCCAAATCACCATGTTTGCCTCATCATCTCTAAACCACCCCCAAGTGCATGCACTGCTTAATACTAATGCTGATGTAAATGATGTGCAGAAGAATGTTGACGGTCTTGAGTGAAATGTTCGAAATGGACGTTTTTATTTTCGTACATAAAGACAACATAAATGGGCTCTGAAACTTGAAATATGTATACTGAGACACAATATCTGATCACAACAATCCCTGAATGTGAATGTGAAAATTAATTATTATGAAAGGATCAAATCACCTCAACTTTTTAATCAAGCTCCACCGTGCATTACTCTGGCGGTATAAACAGTGTTAGGCAACAAGCTAACTTGGCTAACTATAGTGGAACATGCGACTCGCTTCAGCCAGCCACTATTACAGCAGCATTAAAACTCATTAACTTGCTCTACTAAGGCCACATGGTAACCTCAAGGGAGACTGCCAGACCACTGAACAACTCAGTTCATACATTCTGTTTCTTTTAGCTGTGACAATAATAATCTGCCGCTAAATAACTGGCTGTCATGTACTTTAAAAACCTCTCCTTGACCATTGTTTGTGCAGACATGTGTGCAGTTGTCAGACAGATAAATACTGATTGTGGTCTGCTAGTGGACGCAGTAATAAATGCAGCAGTACGACAAAGTGATAGTTGCGGGGACAGGCAGGAATGTAAAAATATATCCAGCAAATGCCTTTTCATATGATGCAATTCATTTTTTATGTTAACCTGTAACATTAGTTATGTTGGTACACTCGAACAATACACAGCCGTAGACGTTCCCTCACTCACTTGAATTGTGTGAAATGTAAACATTTCCCACTGTTTAGAACCAAAACAGACTTGAAAGACAGAAACTCCCTCAAGTTTTATGTGTCCTCACTGACTGGGCAGATCCTTCATAGGCCACATATATACACAGGCCAAGAGTCCCAGCGAGAAGGGAAAACAGTTGCAGTCCGAAAAACGTAAATAATCCCAAATAAGGAAACAGTACGAAAGAGAGGTGATGAAGACCTTCCGTGTCAGAGAGATGGACCTTAAAATGCCACAGTGCAATAGTCATCATCTCTCCTTAAATTACACACACACACACACACACACACACAAAACCTTCATAATATTGTTTAATGTCAACATTTCTCTCCGTATATGCAACAAGCCAAACACACTTCTTCATTCAACAGTCACCTGCTTATCCAACAACAAGTAAGAATGTGTGAGGAGTGGACAGATGGCCACCTGAAGACAACAATTATCACATAATTCTCATTGCTATCTATGTTGCTAACATGGCTAGCACAACATTTCCAGAATTCAACCCGGCTTACCTAGAGATAAATAAACATCAAGGAACCATCATTCTACCTGTTGCCACAAACTTAAATTTATGCCACACTATCAGATAAGAATATCCATGATTTTTTAGATCAAAGCTTACAGTAGCTGACCTCTGGAACTCCACATATGCAAATGTCATAAAGTTAAGAGCCTGATTTTGTCGTCATGTTCGTGCTGATGTGCCCACACAGGCAACCCAATAAATTGAGAAAATAGTTGGAAACATATATGGCGCACTGCCACCAACGGCGCTGAGTGCACTTGCACTTTGCAGCTTATGCTCTTAGTTTATGTATACATATTTCTGTTAACCTACACACGCAAAAAAAATTTGGAGCTTCATCTTTAGGCAGCGCTTCAATTATTTATAATAATAAATATAAGTATTTATTATTATTATTATTATTTATAATAATATATACTTGTAATCTTTCACAATTGCTGGTTGTTAATAAATAGCGGGTCCAGCTGGCTTACCAGAAGGATTAAAAAAATCAACACTATTTAGCACTGAGGTGTGAATAGGAAGTGTGTAATTTAGGCTATCAATCAGCATGTTGTCAAGTTACAAACATTCACCTACATACATCCTCAGACTGTTCTGGTAGGAGGTTGAAATGTCAGTGTAAAAGGTCAGCAGGAAGTAATGATAAGGAGTGAACTTTTACCTCCAGGTCACGGAGTTGCTCATGTGATTTGTGCCTTGGAGTACATGACCTCCCAGCATAAGGTCTGCTAAGGGTTCATGGTGTCATTCGACTATTTCTAACATTTATGTAATAAGTTAAAGTTAGAAATAAAAATATGGCTGAGGAACTGTCTGAACCTCACAACACTGTTCACTAATAATGTGTTTTATTCAACAGCTAATTGTATAGCAGCATCTCTGACAATATTTTTAGTGGAATATCAAATAATAGTTTTATATTAATGCACATAATTGTTTTATATGTCATACGTAATCATATGTACAGTAATAAGCATGTTATTAAAAAAAGAATGCAATAATTCATATTGTGACACATTTTGTAAGGATACATTTATTTTACAGTAAAGCAAAGATATATATATA
>JAQMYF010000007.1:23700459-23711916 GCA_030014195.1 Neosilurus mollespiculum
TAGATATATATATATATATATATATATATATATATATATATGTGACAGTGTTAAGTGGCCACACTGCCAGAGTGTCAAATAACAAGGTTAGGGCATGTTTATGTTTTCCCTCTGGGCTGATGAGCTGGTTGTAAAAAAAAGTTTTTTGCACATTTTTTTTTTTGGCACATTAGTGTGTCATGGTTTGGTGGGCCTTCTGAATAGCTGGCCTTCCCCCAATGCCCCTCCATGCACAGTGATATTCCATCCATGTCTGCCTCTTGGAAAGGCTTCAGAAAAGCAACCAATCAGAGCACAGTAGACACAAAGAGCGAAAAGACCATAAATGGGAGGAGGAAGACAAATATTTGATTTGTTGTCATGTCACAGTTGTAACAGCAAATTAGTGTGCATGTTTTTGGACTGTGGGAGGAAACCAGAGTACGCAGCGTAAACCCACGCAAGCACGAGGAGAACATGCAAACTCCACAGAGAAACGCCCAAGCCTGGGAATCAAATAAAAATAAAATGTTGTATACAAATATTCTTAACTCTTAATAATTTTTAATGTGGCTTCTAAGCCAAAGTAAATATCCTGACACGTATTGAGTATCATGATGTTATTAGGTATTGTTATACATTTCCCCCCCATATTTTCTATTAGATTGTATTAAGAAAGAGTAATTATTCATTATTTTTTCTGAAATCTCTAGTCCAGCTAGCAAAGTTTGTCAAGCCTTGACCTTTGAAACATAAAAGCCCAGACTGAAGATGCTGTTACATTCATCGCTGTGTGCCTTATGCAGTGTTACATGAAGACAGTCGAGGTCAAGAAAGGGTGTTGATAGGCCTTACGGTATGGATATCATAATTATGGATAAGCATTCCCAGAATTCCATGGGAGCTTTGACGCTCGTAGTAGCTCGTTTCATCTCATTTCAACGTGTAAACTTACCGCTTCTCGAGAAAATAAAAAAGGACAACGTGTTCCCACAAGCAGCAGGGAAAAGCATCAACAAAGACCCAGGAGATCAAGATTACAGTGTCAATTTCCATGAGTGACAGTAAAAAATGCTGTATAAACAAAATCACAAACATTGATTTGTGGGTGCTAAGACTTTTATCATGCTGTTGTATCATTAGAGTATCTTGTGATGATACATTTGTAAATCTCTTTGATTTGACTGAGCTATCATTAAACTGAGCCAGACTGCTCTCTTATCAAGCTGGTTTGTCAGTCTAGAATTTGGCAACAATTTGCTGAATTCCCAGCCATTTTAAAATTACAACTCTGCATGGAAAACTTCTAGGCCAAGAGCAGAGCTGGAGAGATAGATAGATAGATAGATGAAGAGAGAGAGAGAGAGATAGAGAGAGAGAGAGAGTTAAAAGTGTGAATAACGTTGTATCAGCAAATATTTACTTTAATTTCTTCTTATGAACTCGTATCCACAAGGTGCGTCATTAAAATCAAAGCTTCTGATATTTAATGCCAAACTTGTAATGACTAAATTGTACTTGTAGTAGATGTATACCACAGCCCAGCCTTTATTACATCTGGGCCAGAGGCTATGTGTGGTTTAACAAGATGGCAAACAAGGACATGTTTTTTCACAAGGAAAATCACATCAAGTTTTAAAAGAAAGAAAATGCTCGAGACAGAAATATCATTGGATCATCTTGAAGTTCATTAGATGCATGCTGTTGGGAAGAAAAACTTTGGAAGTGGATTTTACAGGCCAGGGCTTCATGGAAACTATAATTAGATTCCCACTGTGTTAAAAAATCTTTCTGTTTGGTTGTTTTATCACTTCACTCCTTTATGTGTTTAATGTGGGAGAGTTTGTGTTGCATTCTTGGTTTTTGCCAGCTACTGTCTTAACGGTGCAACTAAGGTAAGGAGCCCAAATCTTAGAGAAAAAAATGTAGTGAGGAAAATATGCTAAAGATTTGGGTAAGGGATCAATCAGCCATGTGTGGTGCTTTCACATGCAACCAGGGCCAAATCAATCACATCAATTATTTGCCCTTTTTTACCATACACTGCGGTGCTGATACTGGATTCAGTGCAAACCTTTTGACGTGCTGCGCCACATTTCCACACTATTAAAGACCCAAAGTGTTCCGTAATGATGTGGGAGCGTAAAAATGGAGGTATAAAAATAATAGCAACTCTGGAGGATTTTACAAGCTGTATTTCTGGTGTTGGGAACATATTTTGCCATCTATAGTTAAATCCTTCCCTGCTTATACGTGGCACAGTGACACTGTAATAGGCAACAATTATAATGCAATAATGTAAGGTACAGAATACCACAGCGCTGTTAAACTCTTATATCCACTCGATCAAAAAGTGTAGAATAATTGTTTTACAGCAACTGGGATAATAATTCCAGCAGCAAGCTGTAAAGCACAAAGCACAGGTTTATACTGTGCATTTTTACATTTACAGCATTTGGCAGATGCTCTTATCCAGAGCGACTTACAATTATCATTTTTATACAACTGAGCAATTGAGGGTTAAGGGCCTTGCTCAAGGGCCCAACAGTGGTGATAGTGGGTATTGAACCACTGACCTTCGGATCAGTAACCCATCACCTTAACCACTAAGCCATGCTCAGCCTCTATACTGTACTACAAATATAATGTACTTGTTCTAATATGTTAGAGTGTCTATATATATATATACCAACTCATTCACAAAGACTTGTATGGCAGAGGTCCCACATATTCTAAGACTAATAGTGGAGCTCCCATGTGGAGCACCATAGTCGTGGAACATTGCTTGGATGGTTGTCCTGTGTCTGTCCGGTGTCTGCGTGTGCCCACCAGAGGAAACACAGTAAGCTGCCACATTGTTGATTTGATGCTGATTGGCTGTAATGTATCACTGACTTAACTGATGATGGGAAGCAATAATAATAAAAAAAGAAAAGAGATTTATTCTAAATAATGAAACTGAGATAGAAAAAATAAAGGCTCATACACCACTGCTCAGACTTGCACAGAATAAAAAACACACAGTTTAACTAAGGTAGGCAAACAAACTT
Organism: Neosilurus mollespiculum; assembly: GCA_030014195.1. Taxonomy (NCBI): domain Eukaryota; kingdom Metazoa; phylum Chordata; class Actinopteri; order Siluriformes; family Plotosidae; genus Neosilurus; species Neosilurus mollespiculum. The sequence goes on from JAQMYF010000007.1 coordinate 23,703,489, forward strand.
GGTAAATAAATGTTCATGGAGTAAACACCGAAATCACAAGCTTGACAGAACATGAAGTTGTTATATAAGTTGTTATATATATTCAGCTAACAAGACAGGTGATACAAATGAAAGTGGAAAAATACAATACATAGAAAAGCATTAAAAAGCAAACCCACGCTCAGACCCCAATCAAGAGACACCTATCGGGAGCTCCGCTTTTTGCCAGTGCTTGAAGCTATATGTTAATAAATAAAATGTTTTTAATGTTTTATTTTTGTTGGTTTGTTTGTTTTATTTTGTTTTGTTTTTAATTAAAAGTCAAAAAAATATTGTTGATACACTGAATAGAGTGCTTTGTAACAGTTTGTATGTTTTTCATCACTGGAGAGACTTCACAACAAATAACATTAAGGGTAACTTTTTTTTGTCTTGTGAAAAAACTAGCAGTTAAAAGCTTTCTTTGACCCATTAACTCCTTGAATTTCACCCCAATGAGGATACCAAGGATTCGGATATTGTTTCTTTGACGTGGAAACAAGATCCAGGCAACATGATCGCTAGATAAATGCATACCTTTTTTCAGAGCAATAAAAGTAATATTAAAAAGTAAAGAACGATTTTGTGTTAATGTCCTATTGTTCACATGGCTGATTGCAGATTGGCGTACACGTTCATGCTCAATGATGGTATGCACATTGCCAGAACCCTCCTTCAGCCTTGGCATCACACATCTTTTATGACTTTGCCCTCATGACTTATAGAGGGCACACTCACAAAAACATTAAAATGTTCCAAATCAAAACTGTAATGAACTGAAGTTCAATAAGAAATAATTATATTGCAATAAGAACTAAAATTGTATATTGCTCCTACAAACATAAAAAGGAAAAAATGCAGGGATGGAAAAATATTGTAAGGAAGAAGAGCATGAAATATTGTAATGGTCGGTAAATAAGTGTGGTTTAAGAAGAATTAAAACTACCTTTCAACTGAGCATGAGGTCTGTGCAGAGAAATCTCAGCCTGAGGTCTATAGTAAAGACTGAGTCGAAGGTGGGGGTTGAAATTTCTCGGTACAGACCGAGCAAGCAAGGTTAATAAGTAGTTTAATATCTGGCATTTTAAAACAGTCACCTCATTTAATTCACTTCAGGTGCTGTTACTTGCCCACTTCTGAACAAGAAATATTTATTCATGTCTGTAAGGGCTTTGTTAGTGTCACAATGTGACTTTTACAGGCGTCATTCACGATTATAATCAGGAAATGGATTTGTTCTCTCCTACCATCGCTGGCATGTGGAGCGTCATGCCTTTTAGCCGGTATTACAGCATCAGCGTTCATTTTCTTGGTTGTACTGTAATTAAAAATCTTTCAGTATATACCATGTTCTTGGTACTTTCTTTTCCTTGTGCTCATTTTTTTAGTTTGTCCTTAGTTAGATGCTGCTTGTTTCAGTTTGTGTTTTGATTCCTGTGGCTATTGAGTCGCCAGTTCACAATAAACTCCTCACCTAGCATATGTGTCCTGTCTCCACATACATTCATGACAAGTAGCATTCATCCTGATTCCATTTCTGTGGAAGCGGTTAACGATCATAGCACACAGTGCAGCTAGCTATCTGCTAACTTGCAGGAGGATACGCATCAGCCCATACCATTCATACCTACATATCATAGCACTGATCAATCAGATTGTGCGTACTATCTTTGCCAAATAATACATAAAATAAATAAAGAAATGAAACATGAATGGACATTCAATGATTCAAAAATTAATAGGTAAAAGTGACTATGCATCACATTAACAGCAGTCTTTGATTATGTTCCTATAACAGCATGCCCCCATGAGATTTATTCCTTACACAACAGATGTTTTTATTACTTCCAGCTCTATATATTCAGATGTTTAAGCTCCTATTTGAATTGTAATCAAGATAAATAAATTGGAATTGTATGCTGTTGATTTTTTAATAGTGATCATGAAAGCCTCCCACACGTTTCCATTAAGTTTAATTTATCTTTGTCTTAATGGCTCTTAAGCTCCTGATATCACTGGTTCTTGGTTTCCAGACCAGCAGTGTTTTAGAACTAAAATTGAAGAATGCCTTTGGTAGTGGAAAAAATGTTTAAATATCAAGATCAGACACAGGCATCTTGTTAGTGGAAAAGGGCTAACGGCTATGCATGCAAGCACTCCAGGTTTCTCACATCTTGTAATGGTCGTCTTGCTGTGCTGTTAAATACATCACATTCTGTACCAAAAACAGTGAATGGTTCACAAGACATCTTGTTCATATACCACTCAAACAGATCTTGGTAAATGTGTATGTTTGAATAATTTTGCCAAATAATAATTTTACTTGATGAATCCCTGTGGAGATGATTGAAAGACTAAAAAAGACGCCAGCCTTATTCTATGTGAGCTTTCTTTCTTTCTTTATTTGTTTGTTTGTTTGTTTGTTTGTTTGTTTGTTTGGCATTGTCAATTAACACTCTATCCACTGCATAAATCATCACTGGCTGAGGGTAAGAGTGCACCTATTCGTTAACAACAAAAAAAAGTAAACATGGGGAAAAAAGAGGTTTTAATGATCTGCTTGGACCCCCCAGTTCACCACAATACACCATTTATGTCTAATGAGGAGTGAGTGTGTCACACTGTGGCTGATTTTTCTATCTATTTATTTATTCATTTATTGTCCTTCACATCGCTAAATATAGCAATATAGCATCACTGAGTCTAATGAAATGAAGAATAACCCAGAAAAGGCTTTGGTTGCCTCGTAGATACATAAAGGCTGGCAGTGAAAGCCAGAGCTTACACACACACACACACACACACACACACACACACACACACACTTACACTGCTGCCATCTTTGCTCATCCGGCTATGACACTATGTGCCACCCACGATGACGACCTCGTCTCCTACTTTCAGTCTCATTATGTGGGATTATTATGTCAGGCTGAGCCTTTGTCCCATCTCTCTGCACAAATATCATGCAAAAAGGCATGACCTCAAACGCCTGCTTTATCCTCAGGGCCATCAAAGTAACAGGTCAGAAAGACTGATACTCCGGATTTCTCCGGATACTCCGGATTATACATATGATTCTTTATTTTCACATACAATGCATGAATTTGTGTGAGTATAATTTTTTTTTTTTTTTTTTTACTTTTGCATAGCATGAATCAACTTCAAACCATATGGAATGGTTTAGCGAGTGAAGAAATTAAAAATTATGTGAACACTATGCCTGAAAGGTTAAATGCTGTAATCAAAGTAAAGGGTGGCCACACTAAATATAGACCTTTTTTTCTCAAAAAAGAGACTGTAATTTTTGTTATTACTATATATTGATATTTTTTTTACTTATTCTCATCAATATGATTCAATATCACATGAAATACTTGAATAGTACCTGGTTTCTGATTTATTTTCATTTTGTTAAGTGTAGAATCATCACTGCACGCTTGTATTTTTTTAATTTCTTTACTTGCTAAACCATTCCACATGGTCTGAAGTCCATTCATGCAATGGAAAAGACAAAAAATAAAATTTGTGACACCTTTCAATTTTCCTGAAAATTTGGTATTTTCAGTGTTTTTGTTTATTATCTAACCTCAATATACTTGTCGGAATTATTATTTTTTTTTTCTATTTTGGTTCTCATTGCTTACAATAGCATTGTTCGATACATTTTCGCCAAAAATTATAGAGAAGTAATTTTTTACATCTTTTTATTAGGAGCCCTTTTAGACAAAAGTGGTGGTGTATAATCTTCACTGCACACTACTGCATATACATTATTTGGTATGATTCATTTACTTGTTATTTCTATGTTAATTAGTTTCATGTTTTTTTATTCATAGAGCATGTCATATTCTTTTTTTTTTCACCTGTTGAACTATTATTCACCAGCACATGTTTAGTTGGGTAAGCCATTTTCATGAAGCCATTATTAATTTAATTACATGTGAAATATGAATCAGCACCTGTGAAATATATGTAATTTTTTAGTATTATTTATTTTACAGACATGAACTGGCTCTTCATTAGGAAAAAAAGATTGGGATGAAGTACTGAAACCAGAACCGGTATTTTATCAGTCAGTGACTCCCACAGCGTTGTCTGAGCCATGTTGATGCTAAGCTTTTTCCCTGCCAAAACTGGTGCAGTATAAACAACGGTCACACATGAATAGCACCTTGTTGGAGGTAAACAAAAATGCAGGACTTTTGGGCTATGATTGTGAGTCCTCGTTTGACAAGTACTGTGAATTTACACACCATAGTGGGCTTTCTTGGTTTTATCCCATCAGGTCTTCGTTCCCAGAACAGCATACAGTGAACTGTACTTAACTGTGCATAATAACTTATTCAAACACACACACACACATACACGGGGGTGCTTTACTTCACTGGCAATTTTCCACCCATCACTGATTCTGAAAAAATGCCTCACAAATATGATTCCTCTATCAATCACTCATTCTCTCCATCCCTCCTTTATTCCTCTCTCTCTCTCTCTCTCTCTCTCTCACACACACACACACACACACACACACACACACACACACACACAGGCTTCCTCTCAGTCTCTCTATTCATCCAGATTCCTTCGCTCCCCCACACACACACAGCCTAAAGATTTTCTCACAGAAGGGCAAAAACAGACAAACAAACAAAGAAAAGCTTTAGACACAAAACAGGGTATTTGTAGGACTTTCAGAGCAATGAAGGTTGCATCATCCCACCCTCTCAGAAGTTATTCCTCTGTTATTCCTTTGGAAGACACACAAACTAAATACCTGGTAAGAGGTTAATAAGCCCTAAAAACCTCATCGAAAAGCTTTTTTTATAGTTTTTTTTTTTTTTTTTTTTAAATAATAATAATGAACTGCTAAAAAATAATTCCATACACTTTCCGTAACACTGGCTGATCTACAACAGAGTAACAAACAACCATTTTTTTAATGATATGCTGAATACATTAATTCTGTCTGATTAAAAAAAAATATATATATATATATATATATTTAGTTTTATATGATATTAGGCTTTTTATGGCTTATTTTATCTTAAAGTGGTGACTTATATAAAGTCGTGCATTCCCATTAAGATAGCTTTCTTTATTATATACATAACTATTGTTGTCTTTAGGGTATAAACTCTCAGTCCATGCGGTGTTCACAAGATTCCCCATAACACAACAGCATTGCTGGGCTTCATTATTAAGAGCTCAGTGCTGGAGTGGAGCACATAACATGGAAATAATATTCACCTCTTCTCCATGTGACAGGATGATCAGATACTACCTGCAAAAAAAAAAAATCTATAAAAATAAAACACGTAGGCAGCATGCACATACACTGACACTGTTCTTTATAACACTGGTTTTATTGGTGTAGGAAAAACTATCTTCCCGGTTTGAGTGTGCGCAGGCTGTGCGTGGTGGCGCGCCATTACAGGGATGCGGGGGAGAGGGGGATGTCTCAGCGATCGGCTCTGATTGGTCTAGACCGAGGGTGTGTCCGGGGGAGTGGGTGGGGACTATGACACGCGGTCATTCAGCATGGTGTGCGTCGGAAGACAGAAAGGAAGATGAAGAGGCGCAGGAAAACGCTGAAGAAGACGAGGGCTACATCCCAAACAGCACAGTAGTGTGGTGTAATAGGCAAAGTCCTTCACTTTCTGAGACTATCCCTCCTAAACCCCCTTATATATTCGCTTAAACGGTTATTTCTACATCCACCAGCGCATGACACAATCGGGCACTATGTTCGTGTGAGCCCAGCTGGGCTTAAATAAAGACTGCCAGAGGGAATGGAACACTGCGGAAATGTTTCAGCTCGGACTGCAGTTTCGGACAGCCCGAGCCTCCTCTTCAAGCTGTGAAGTTTTCTCTTGAAACGTTTCCTGGAAAGCAGTGGGCACAGTTAAGCCACTCTTTCAAGGAACAGTTCATGGGGCATTCTCTCTCTCTCTCTCTCTCTCTCTCTCTCTCTCTCTCTTTCTTTAAATCTCATTACAGTGGTATCTGCCACTGTATAAATGGTATAAATTAGCCAGAATATGAATCATTTCTAGAAGTTGATGTGCTGCAAATAGGAAAAAAAAATAAGCAAGGAATCTCAGCGACTTTGACAAGAGCCACATTGTGATACTAAACGACTGGGTCTATTCATCTCCGAAACGGTGGGTCTTATGAGGTTTTCCTGGTATGCAGTGGACTTTGGTTTGCTACCAAAGGTGGTCCAAAAAAGGACAACCAGTGAACTGATAAGCGTGTCATGGGTGTCCAAGGCTTTGTAATTCCCCTGGGAAGCAAAAGCTATTATGCCCACAGAAGAACGACTGTTGCACAGCCTGTTGAAAATGTTAATGCTGCCTAATATAGAAAAGTGTCAGAATACACAATACATTGCAGCTTGTTGCGTTAAGGGACTGATAAGGTTCTGGCTTTAATGTTATTGCTGATTAATGTATATACAGTTTGCCATGTCTCTGCTGGAAGGTGTAAATTGGAAACATAAATATTAAAATTTCTCTAAAGTGATACTGTATATATTTTTTATTGTATAGTTTTTTTTGTTTGTTTGTTTCTTTGTTTGTTTGTTTGTTTTTTAATTAAGGCTGCATCCCACATCACTTAATAGGCATCCTCCCTATGGCACTCCATGGAGCTTCTATAACATGTTCATTATATAGTTAACAAGGAAGAGATATTTAAGATTTATCAATTCTAGTTGATATCGAAGACTTTTCCGATTTCCCCCTGTAATATTACTTGATTATATAAGCCAGTTAATAACGATGCTTCAGTTTCCTCTCAGTGAGGACAAATTTACAAAATTTTGTTACACTTCTGCTTGCAGGCACTTTTATTCAAAGTCACAGTATATTGATGTGAATAGATAAATATAATAATAATAATAATAATAATAATAATAATAACAACAACACACATGCATACATACATAAATACATACACTTTTTCCTTACAGTAGAGAGAAAAACATGGGGCCTAAATAATATCAGAATACAGATTTAATATCCAATCTATCCATATCATTCTTTTTGAAAACAATACCGATTTGTAGTATTACATTCTACATATACAGTCGCAGATATACCAAAGTACCAAACCGAACCCTTCCTTATCCTTTTTACTTTTATCTTTTATGTGGGACAATACATAAGGTGTAAGCTAAGCTTAAATATGTACATCAGCGGTCCAATTTACTATAGTAATCCTAGTTGTCCAGAAACATACTGTACCAAAAACAGTTTAGAATATATCATTCTATAGACACCTTTACAGGTAGGCCTATAAGTCACATGCTAAATGATAAATGATAAAATGCTGGGCTAAAATGATAAAAATATTATACTATTCTTAAAGCATTTCTCCACTGATGAATTAACATAGTGTGAATATCATTTAGGACAAATTTAAAGTATGCCATTTTAAAAACCTATTCGATTACAGTCAGTCACAGTTGAGGATATTAATAGCCTAATCACATCCAGGCAGTTTGAAATAGAATTGATATCAAAACCACATCACCGTGGAGGCTTTTAGGTGGAGTGCCATATTTTGTTGGCAGAACTCTTCAGACTATTTGTTGTGTGTGTGTGTGTGTGTGTGTGTGTGTGTGTGTGTGTGTGTGTGAGTCAGTCAGTCAGTGCTGCACGTTCACATGGCTTTTGTGTATGTGTGTGTGTGAATGGAGCAGCTGCCTTGGGGGTGGGGGTGGTTTTGAATGATGCAATCCCTGCCAGCCATTAGCAAAGTTGCCCTCTTTTTCTCCACTGTGTGAACTTGGCACACATGGCCACAGTGACACAATAGAGGCAGAAGATGATTAAGTCTGTGGATTAGTGACTTTTTCATAGCGACGCAGTGTAAAACGTCACCTTCTGTTAATTTCCCCTCATTCCTACTGGCAACTATGACACTTCACGTGTAATCCTACAGACAATATATAAATGAAGTTTTCCTTCTGCACATCCATTAATACCTTCATTAGGATTAAGTGATTTTTGAGTAGCTCACATGGATTTGATTCAAAAAGACGTGTAACCTATGTGTACTGTGAATAATTTTATGGGTGTGGATCTTATATATGGAAATGATTGTGCAATATAAATCCACATAATAATAAAAACAACAGCAACATGTCTAAAAGGCCTTGCTCTGAATTACCACTTGGTGTAATACGAGTCCAGATGGGCCCGGTAAACACTGTAAATAATGTGTTGTAGACTGTCATGTTGTAGGAATTTTGTGTGTGTGTGTGTGTGTGTGTGTGTGTGTGTGTGTGTGCTATCATTTAAATGGGGTTAATATAAACGTTTATTTATAAAACTATCCAAAAGTTTTTGCATACGAAGAGGATAATACATATCTCTCTAAACCACATGCAGCCTATTAATAAATA
>JAQMYF010000007.1:23715632-23727191 GCA_030014195.1 Neosilurus mollespiculum
ATATATATAATCTTGAGCATTTCCTATGCTTTAATTTAACTAAACTGCTAATTAAAGACTGCTACACTCCTCAAGAGGTCCTCGAGGATTCTATGATTGGTTAATGGTTGCAGGATTTTAAAGTGGTTCTTCTTGAAACCTTTTTTGGCAAAAAAAAAAAAAAAAAGCACAGTGTTTTAGGGCTCTACTCTTCAGGACCTTGAAGCATTTTCCCATAGGGACGGACATTCCAGGGTGCTAAAAGGAATCATTCTTGTTGAATAGGTGTCGACTTCAAACAAATACCTTATGAGCATTTTGTCAGTACGTTTTGTTGGTAATGGTGTATTTACCTGTCTGCTGGATGTTTTTTGTTTGTTTGTTTGGGGGTTTTTTCACACACCAGAATATAATCATGTGATGTACCTCCATGAATAAGAAAACCAGAGTCAGTGACTTCTCTTACAGTTCCATGAATTGCACCATCCAGTCTTATGTTAGTCACTGCCACACTTTCACATCCACGCTACCTGTCCTTCCACTAGATTCCTACGTCGAGGTGTTTCTGGTGCAGTTTAACATTTCTATAAAATGAAATAAACATAATTTCATGCTGCCCCCCATACAGTTAACCTTGCTTTTCCACAGCTCAGGCGCTCACTGCCAGATGCCTCCCAGTGTGACTTTAATAGCATACCTTAATTACCTCAGCTGCGCGCTCTCTTTCTGTGCTAAATCTGTCCTCTAAGTACAGTTCTTGAGTTTTCAGTTGAGAAACAAAGCCCAAAATAGGCAATACGTGATCTTCTTCCAAGCATATGAGGTGAAAGTTTATGCCTTTATACATACTTACGTGCCATCTAGTTTTATTTCACTCCAAACTCAGCAAGCTCTTTAGCAAGAAGCAATCTTGTATAAAAAGATAGGTTGGAGTACAAATTTGTTTAAAAGTGCATTCAGGGTTTAAGCTCAAAGGAATCTTAAGATTAGGCTCAAATGTCTGCCTTTTACTTAAGTGACAAATCACATTCTCACTCTCTCTGCTGTCTCAGCTGAGATCCAACACTGTCTGGTGAATGCTGGAGATGTGGGCTGCGGCGTGTTTGAGTGCTTTGAGAACAACTCGTGTGAAATCCGGGGACTGCAGGAAATTTGCCTGACCTTCTTGCACAACGCCGGGAAGTTCGACTCGCAGGTAATGAAATGTCTCTTGGTCCCTGAGAGCTCCATCGCTCACTCTCTCACAGAGGTCATGTCCCCCTATGGCAGGTGGTCTTAGCTTCAGCTCCGGTTTCATGAGCTGCAGGTGGATTCAGAGCAGAAAACTTTCAGCATGAAAGAGCCTCAAGATACCACCTGCTCCGGATCACAGAAGGACCTTAAAAGTTCTGATGAAACATAAATGAGATTAAATCTTGGTGCAGAATTTGAACCAGTTCGTGTTATTCCCGCAGATGCACGAGGCCCTCTGCTTATGAATACTGTGTGCAGTTCAATGCTGACAGATGTGACAAAATGGCATCTTGTGCAAGAGGTCTACTGTACACTTAAGCAAGTGGAGAAAGTCTAATCTTGTGTGTTTTCAGGGCAAGTCTTTCATCAAAGATGCACTGAAATGCATGGCCCATGGCCTGAGGCACAAATTTAGCTGCATCAGTCGAAAGTGCCTGGCCATAAAAGACATGGTGTTCCAGCTCCAGCGTGAATGCTATACAAAGCACAACTTGTGTGCGGCGGCTAAGGACAACGTTAATGTCATTGTGGAGATGATCCACTTCCAGGACTTGCTCCCAAAAGGGTGAGTGCTCACACACAGTTCCAGGCCGGTCTTTCACCCAGTTCCCTGCATGTTCCTTCCTTTACATGGAGTGCTGCATAGTGAACCTGCCAAGCCAACCAACAAAGCCAGTTCCTATTAAATGAACCATTTCTGTGCACTTAAATTTTCATAACAAAAACACTGTGGAGGGTCCAAACCTACATGATATTTATTCTATGAAATGTTAAAAACCAACATTCAAAATTACTGGACAGACGCAACAATATTTTTTTTGTAAACCTGTTTTTCAACCCCGTGTTTGTGCATATGATTGCATAATGGGAGGGCTTAAGTCAGAAGAGTGCTAAATAGGTCTTTGTAGAGCTTCATGGAAGGTCCATGCTGTCACTGGTACAGTGACATAAGCTTCCAGTGCAGTGGCCTGCTTCTCTCACTTCTTTTTGCTATTAAACTGAGCTAGAGTTCCAGCCTTTGGCCAGAACTCCCAGAATTCCACATGGTCCAAAAAATGCACTATTTGGCATTATACTTTGCAACAAGGCCCAAAATGTACAATGTTTCTTCTTTTTCTTTCTTTCTCTCTTTTAGGCCTTATGTTGAGCTGGTGAACATCTTACTAGCCTGTGGTGAAGAAGTCAAAGAGGCCATTAGCAGAAGTGTGCGCAGACAATGTGAGCAAAACTGGGGTGCCCTCTGCCACAGCTTGAGCTTCTGTTCACCGTCACCTCACGCTAACCAGGAGCGCCACACAAGCCAACATGAGCACCCTAAAGGTCTGCGTCATGCAGACAAAGAAAAGCCTGGCAAAGGGGGTTCGAGCGCCCATCCAAGAAGTCGTGGCCAGGGTGCACGGCGCGCAAGCCTTGATGCCATAATGGCTGAGCAGGAGGATCCTGAGAACACCGACATCCGGAGGTGAAGAGCCCCCAAACACAGACTAACAGTCCCAGTGAAGCTCTCCTCTTGTCCTTTTTCCCCTCCAGCGGTCATTCCAGATCTCCCAGACTGTTTGTTTACTTTTGCAGGGTATTTGTGATGTAGCTCATTTTTGATACTGCAGATCCTAGGGCCTTTCATTCTTATCACATGACTCTAACATAACTTTTCTATTTCATTAGCATACCCCGCTGTAAGTTATTTATTTTATTCTTTATGCAATGTTTAAATATAAACTGTACATATAAATACATGTATATCTATAATTACACAAACTGATATAAATATAGCCATTGTATGCAGTACAGATATACTATATGTAATATAGTATACATAATAAATAAATGCTTGTTGTATTATTTACATTATTTTTCCTACTACAATCAAACTGTAGATATGTAACATATATTTTTTTTTTAATGCGTGTATTGTAATTTGAAATACTTGTTGATTAAATATAAAATGTACAGTGAAGTCCAGATGTGGCACATAAAAATTATAAGAGCTTATTATTATTATTATTATTATTACTATTATTTTATTAATATTATTATCATTCATTCATTTTCTAAGCCTCTTAATCCTAATTAGGGTCATAGGGAGGCTGGCGCCCATCACAGCCGACTCTAGGTGAGGGCGGGGTACACCCTGAACAGCTTGCCAGGCCATCACACAAACAACCATTCTCACTCACACCTAGGGGCAGCCAATTAGCCTACTGTTTTTTTGGACTGTGTGAGGAAACCAGAGTACCCAGAGGAAACCTACGCAAGCACAGGGAGGGCATGTAAACTCCACACAGAAACACCCCTAGCCCGGGAATCAAACCCAGGCCTTCTTGCTGTGGGGCGGACGTGATAACCACTGCACCATCGTGCCGCCTCTATTATTATTACCTCTGCCAAAGAGGTTATTTTTTCTCCGGTGTTGGTTTGCTTATATGTTTGTCTGTCTGTCTATTAGCAACATTACTCGAAAACTTATAAATGGATTTTGATTAAATTTTCAGGATGAGACAGAAATCAGACAAGGAACAATTGATTACATTTTTGAAGTGATCCAGATTATTGTCTGGATGCAGGGAATTTTTTTTAAATTTCTTAGCGCAGATGATGTAGTCAGCCAAGTTACTGTGTCCGAATCATACCGAAGCGTAACTTCCAGGCCTGCGTTCGATGGTGTAATCTCATTTCTTCACCTTACTGTACAACTTTTAGGCCAATTATCACAAAAATTAATTAATAATCCAATTATTAATACTTCCTCATCCGAGCGCAAGGCCTCTTATTCAAGGCAGGCCCTATACACAATGCAATCATATAAAGGGTTCAAATAATAAACAAATGTTGCATTTATAAAAATACTGCACTTCTTACAATATCACAAGGGGGTACTGACGGCCTTGGTTGAGGTCTGCGCTCTCCGAGTGCTTTTCTAGTTGTTATTGTTATGCAACATTTCATGAATTTTTTGTGTTAAATATTCAGATGCTTGAAATCTCACATGCTTTAGCTCGATCATATTCACTCATAGGCATACACACATGCACGCATGCACGTGCACGCACAAACACACACACACACACACACACACACACACACACACACTGGTTGCTAACATAAAGAAAAAGCAGTCGTCATTCACCAGACCCAGAATGATGAAGTGTCTATGATTATCTCATTTGTGTGTCACTTATGCACTATTTGGAATTTACCCCAAACACATTAGTCTGACACAAAAACAGCAGCAGCTCAGAAAGTGTGTCATGGAAAGCCAGGCTGCTTGTGTTCAAGCCAGCCCTTCAGACATCTCCACTGGTTCCAACTCAAGAGGGAGGAAGAAAGCCACCCTCACTCTCTCCATGAAAAGAGGCAGCGGTTGGAGTCATAATAAACCGGCCTAAGATCTAGAAACTAGGTGAAGTCTACAATAGAAGTAAAAGTTATCATGGATAATACTGTTGAAAATAACACTTTTGCTACAGCCATATTGGAGAATTCCATTCAGCATTGACTGTAGAGTGCAGAGACACAAATAGTCCACCATATAACCATTTAATTGCATAATTTGACCATTTTTTTTTGTTAATGTGGTCCATCACCATTTGCCCACAGTACTGCGTGCAGACTAATTTTGTGATGCATTTATTGAGATAAATAATCAATGCATCCCTAAAAAAAAGGGATGACTATATGTTAATGCTTGCATGTTTAAGTAAAATGTTTACATTTTACTTAAAGGTACAATGTGTAATATTTGGATAATCAAATTATGTAAGATTATAATAAGGAATATCATCAATTAATACATTTTCATTAAGTTAAAATAATTCAAAAAAAGGTCATTGAGTTTTTGGAACATTAGAATGAGCTGTTTATATCTGCATGGGGAGCGGGTCGCCTCTGATGAAGGCCACCATCTTGCACCACCATGTTTCTACAGTAACCCAGAACCATACACGCTTCAGCAGGGATTCACTTGATGCAATCAGGAACCGCACCACTAGATTCCAAAAGACACCGCTAAATCGTACACACTGTATCTTTAAAAGATAGCATGCATGAATTTAATGCATTATGCAGAGTACACTGTTTAATTCCTTTACATTTATGGTTGTGATATTATATATATATATATATTTTTTTGCTGTGCATGCATTGTTAATATGAAATGTACACTAATGATTTGCAAATAAATATTTGCCATTATGATGGTAATGTGGTCATATGACATTTCTGAATTTTTTTAACTACATTCTGAAATATTGTGACCATAATAAGTCATATTTCTTCACAATAATTAAATAATGTAAATCATTAAAACCAGTATTAAATAATTAACCTCCATCTGTCACATATTTTATTTAAATGGGCCGCATTTACATACATTACATTACAAATACACATTAAATGTATGGCCAGTTGTGCTTCACACCATGTCTGGATTTACACACAGGCTGTGATTATTTGACACCAGAGAGCACACAGGCATTAATCATGCTACTGTGGGGTCCAAACGAGCACCGATTCTAAGAATCTGCTTTCTATAACGGGAAAAGCAGCAGGCCTTAACGCTTCTCTGATCCAGCAGCAATAATGTGAAGAGTGCTCCATGAAACTGGCACATAAAGCTGTCAGGGTGTGTGGCATGGCCTTGGCGCCAAGCCATGCCATGGCAGCAAGCACGTCCTTCATACTGCTGCAGAATCCCACAGGCCTGCCTGGGAAAAAAAACTCACACATTCTCTCGCTCTCTCTTTCTCGCCATTAAAATAAGCTCTCCTACACTTTGGCCCAGGCAATGCCGTCACTGGGCTGGAGATCTATAAACAGGGTCTCAGCCTCGGCGGGTACGACTGCACCTGAAACATGACTGCCCAGTGCCGCAACAAAGTGGCCTTTCTGAAAACTCTTGATTTTACAGGACCTTTGGTGTGTGGGATCTGGTTTGGATAGTCAAAGACGCACAGTCAGCTTTCCAGTAGGCCTGGGAACTTATACTCTGGAGCAGGTTAGCACAAACACTCATATGTCATATTACAACCAGACTACGGTCTCTTATTACCGAGATGTCATACTGAACTCACTGTCCAGTTTACAAGCCGTCATGTTAAAATGTCACATTCTTGCAGAGTGTGTAAACTTGAAGTTGAGACAGCTGAGAGATTTATAAGTAAAATTCAACAAGTGTGTCCTTAGCATCATTACTCTGGTTCATGCGTAAGGCAAGCTGGGAGTAAAGAGACATATCAAAAGTAAATAGACACCCCTCATTACAGAGTTTTATCGATAAAAGTAATTTGATCAAACTTGTGAATATATTGCTATTAACATTTTTATCTTATTTTTGATTAAAGTGTATAAATTGTTTATACCATCCAGCTATGCTAGCTAAGTTGTCTGAATTTTAAAGAGGGCGTACTGTGGGTCAGTCCGAGGGTGGGCTTAGCCTACTACCTCTTGCCACAGTCAAAAGACTGACTTTATAATTCACCAGCAAAGGAAAGGAATCAACAGCATCTCACTCAGGTCGACCTGGGCTCTCTGACAGGTGTCTTCCGACTGTCAAGCAGATTGTTAAAAATAAGTAAGGCAACTGATGTTGCAGAGAAACAATCTCCAAGTGAGTCAGAGTACTGCTGTGAGCTCTCTACATTAGCTTGGCTATGAACTGTATATGTATATCTATATATTAATCTTTCAAAGATTCTGGCCTGTACTTACTTTTAATATGTAACGGTAGAGCAAGACACTATTGGACAATTTCTGTGTACCACATTACCCAAAGACACTAGTGCGGGAATACAGTTGCTGACGAAATAATAGTTACCATTTTTTTTACCAATAGTTATCGGTAGCGATTGTTTTATTGACATTTAAATGCGGGGCGGCACAGTGGCACATTGGTTAGCACGTCTGCCTCAGCAAGAAAGTCCTGGGTTCGATTCTCGGGCTCGGGCATTTCTGTGTGGAGTTTGCATGCTCTTCCTGTGCTTGCATGGGTTCCCTCCTTGCACTCCGGGTTTCCTCCCACAGTACAAAAACATGCACAGTAGGCTAATTGGCTGTTCCAAATTGCCCCTAGGTGTGAGTGTGAATAGTTGTGTGTGTTGGCCCTGCAATGGTCTGGCGAGCTGCTCAGAGTGTACCCCGCCTTCACGCAGAGTTGGCCTTAATTAGGATTAAGCGGCTAAGAAAATGAATGAATGAATATTTAAATGCACTTTTAAGCTGCAGATTGAACTGACCTGATAATGATTCAGGATATTGTTCATGGCTACAACAGTGTCAGCATGGCAGTACTGGGATTTCACTCACTATCTTCCGATCTATAACCCAGACCTGTTTCTGGGCGGCACGGTGGTGTAGTGGTCAGCACTTCTGCCTCACAGCACGATGGTCCTGGGTTCAAGTCCTGGGATCGGCGAAGGCATTTCTGTGTGGAATTTGCAGGTTTTCCCCATGCTTGCGTGGGTTTCCTCCAGGTACTCTCTTTTCCTTACACAGTTCAACGCCCATTAGGCTTTGATGCACATTAGGCTATAAGGTATAAGTATAGGTATAACTGGGAGTGTGAATGGCTGTGTGTGTATGTTGGCCCTGTGAAGAGCTGAGGTGAGCTATTCAGGGTCTACCCCACCTTCACCCGGTGTCGGCTGAGATAGGATCCAGCCTCCATGTGACCCTAATAGGATTCAGTGGTTCGGCAAACGAGTGAGCGAGTGAGTGAGAGCTCTGTTGCTCAATCATCCAAAGAACAAGATTCTTGACCTTCAAGCAGTTGGAATTAGATTGGAATCTGATTAGATTTCGCTTGCAACATGATGTGGATGAAAGTCACAGCCAGATGCACACTGCATGTTTTAGTTATAAAGAGTGAGGTTTTATGAAGAACAATAATGCATTACTGCCCCCTTGAGGTCATTTATAGACACCGTTTGAAACATGTGAAAATAATTTTCAGCTGGATATTTTCGATTACTCACGGAGGTTCAATGAGTTCATATTTTTCCATTGCTGTCTTTCCAAAGAAATCAAGGCCACATATGAATAACCCCTGTTTTCTAACAGCCAAAGGGACATCTGAAGTGTTTTATCTCTTTGTCTGTCCGTTTGTTTCTTTTCATGGCTGAAAAACTTAAACGTATATCAAATTCATAATCTGTGCCCACACATCATCTGTTAACTTTTATTCAGATTTCATCATAATTATGACATGTAAGCCTGTAAGAATTATTGGTGACTGGAGTTATTGGAATTCCACAAACTAAAATTTACACACAAAACCCATTAAGCAGTAAATCACAGGTTCTCAACGCTGAATCTCCCACTATACCCCTCACACCCCACCCAAACAACATCTTCCCGAGATGAACTGGGTGTGTTTGAAGAAAAAAAAAAAAAAAAAAAAAAACATTAAAATGTGCAAGGCTTGGGGTAACCCAGGACTAGGATTGGGAACCTGTTCAGTAACCCAGCTCTTTGCTTACATTACATCTGTTTATAAAAGAAATTGCCTAAAAGACTAAGTGTTTGCCTACAACAACATTGTACATAAACAACATGACTTGAAAGCTCTGTACCGTTGAGCATAATGCAACCATTAGGCTAAAAAGTATGAAGTACTGTTTAACTGCATACGAAGACAGGACAGAAAGTGTAATCATGTATACTGCACTTTAAACAGATCCAAGTTTTTGCTAGAGGAGGGGATAGTGTAAAAGCACTTTCAAAAACATACAAAAAAAAATAAAAAATTCAACCATGCAAACTCACATCATGGTAAGGAGAACTCCAGGTTTCAATGAAGGATATCAAGTTTGGCCTAATGTGCATGTCTTTGGATTGTAAGGGGAAACCAGGGCACCTGGAGGAAATTCACAAGCACAGAGAGAACATTGCAATCTTCACACAGAAATGCTCTCAACACACACAGGGTTTCTTGCTGTCAGGCAGAAGTGCTGACCACTATGCCACCGTGCCACCTCGGAACAGATCTGGGTTATAGATTGGAAGGTAGTGAGATATATATATAAGATCTTGAGTCGATTTTCCGTGGAACAGTGCTCGATACGTCGAAGTAGAGCTAAATAAATTGTATGTGGGAAAAAATAACAGTACTACAATTTTATCCCGACAAGCCTGTTTTGTGGTTGCCCACTCATCAGGGGATTTATTAAGAGCATTCTTTTACCACAGTATATATACAGTCATCAACGTTTGAATGGTGTGCTTTAATTTATGCAGTGTGAAGTGGTTCAGGTGTCCCTCCTAGGCAACACCTGAACCACTTCACACTGCATAAGTCTATATATAATAGTAGTTAATTACATCTTACAGCTTAAAATTTCTCATAAGAAGCAAGACAGTAAAATATTATATAATTCAATTATCAAGTATTTATAAAAAGATCCATCATGACCACTTTTCCTAGTATCATGCTTATGGAGCGGTCCACATAATGGCTTTAATGTCATGACATGGCTGTAATGTTTCTGGACTAATAATATGGAGGCCTGGCTTCACTTCTGAGCGTGCTGATAGGCCGAGTGCTTAATCCAGTTATTTTTAGATCAGTGTTTCCAACCTACTCTTCTTCCGTTCCACTCTGTAGCCACCAGGCTTGTTTTATATTATTATCATTAGTAGTAGTAATAGTAGTAGTGTTATCATTATTATTATCATTAACATTAGTAGTAGTAGTAGTATTGTTATTATTCATTCATTTTCTGAACCGCTTAATCCTAATTAGAGTCGCTGGGAGGCTGGCGCCCATCTCAGCCGGCTCTAGGCAAGGGCAGAGTACACCCTGGACAGCTCGCCAGGCCATTGCTGCATGATTATTATTATTATGATGATGATGATTATTACTATTACTATTATGAAGATGATTATCATTATTATTATTTATGATGATGATGACAATTATTTTATTATTATTAGTATTATCATTATTATTATTATTATTATTATTATTGTTATTATTGTTATTGTTGTTGTTATTATTATTATTATTATTATTATTATTATTATTATTATTATTATTATTATTTCGATCTTTACCCAGAGGGGCTCCTGCACTCCTGGGATAGAAGGGTGTCAATACTTTTTATACTTTTATCTGAATGCAGTATATTTTGGGATCTTTTTGTAAAACCTGGAGGGCTGTGGATGTTATTCTGCATTATTCCATGCGAGGGCAGAACCTCAGCTCAGGAGAATGCATCAGTACAGACTTTGAAAATTAAATCCTGATTAGGACATTTTCCACAACACATAGTTTCCCAAGATATGTCCATATGTTATGTATTTAATAATTCTGGTGTTAATAAACACCTGTTTACCCCATAAACACTGATATGGTTAAATAAACACTATATGAAGTAAATAAGCACTAAAAATTGTTCTGAGTAGTAAATAAATATTCACATCACCTGTATCAGAACATTTAAAGTATAGAGTTGCCCAACAATCCTCCCAAGTTTCAGATGTAAACGAAAAAAGTTTAAAATTAATCAAATCATTATCATCATATGTGAATCTCAGTGGTGCAGGAGAGGCGGTGCTGAGGTCTGTTGGAGGCCCGACCTCATATTGAACCCCTTGATGTGGAAGAAGTGAATGTGTGGTTTCAGTAAGATGTAGCTACGGCACACACACAGCTGGAGGATCACTGGAGGTGCTGAGGGTAATGTTTCCGGATCGGGTGATCTCGTCCCGTGGTGATGTCAGGTGGCGGCCCGTTTCCCTGACCCCGCCCCTTTTTTATTTATTTATTTTTTACTTATTTATTTCTGTGGTGCTACCTTAAATCACGAGTGTATACTCATCCACCCCAAACTCTTGAAGCCCTTCAGGTTGTTAGTCAGCGGGAGATCACTGCTGTTCCACCCGACACGACCCGCCGAGCCACAGCAGCCTTCAGAAATCATCTCCACGAGAGTACAGACGATGACGGCACCATGTGGGAGATCATCTTTAAATCGTGATGAATAAAAACTGGACTGGATGAAGTTTCATGTGTGAATATAATCATTTAATTATCTTTAATGATATTCTATTCACTTATTTTTGAAATGTGGGAGGTTTTATTGGGTCACCCTGTATAAAAGGAACTTTGAGCACTACATAAAGTCTGTTCACACATTTGTTGGAATAGAGATGTTAGGGGTAAGGGCCTTTGCCCAAGAGCCAAACAAGGGCAGTACGGTGGAACTTGGACTTGGAACCCCAACCTTGTGATCAGTAACCCAGAGCCTTAACACTTGAGTCATTATATAAATACCACTAGAGTGTGCTATAATACTACACTGATCAGCCACAAATATATGTCTATCTATGATTTAGTATAACTAGTATATATCT
>JAQMYF010000007.1:23739131-23754131 GCA_030014195.1 Neosilurus mollespiculum
TCCTCCTTTCATTGAGCCCTTCAGTCAGCTTCTGCTTGTGTTCCTTGGAAACAAATGGTAATGTTAATAAATGCCACATAATTTACCATAATTCCTTCTAGGAGTCTGAGCATTTTTTGGTGTGGGATGTGGTTAATGAAGCTGAAAGAATGAACAAAATTCTTTCGTGAAGTGCAAAAGGCATGACCGCAACAGAGTAAGAAATCTAACTGTATAAAACTATGAATGGGTAGATTGTAATAGATCATTTGTGTTTTTAGGAAAGCTTTTTGTTAGTAATTTTTTATATTTTTATGAATTTTCATTTCATTTTTATAGACTTAATGTTTTTAATGTTATTTTTATTGAATAGTAGAAGTTGTAGCATTTTTCTAATAGATTTCTAAAAGTGCTATAGAATGTTTCTGATAATTCTAGTGGTACATAAATTTAATGTACAGTAGTGTGCAGTGAAGATTATACACCACCACTCTAATAAAAAAAAGTAAAAATTACTTCTCTATAATTTTTTGGTGAAAATGTATTGAACAATACTTCTGTAGTCAATAAGAACCAAAAAAAAAAATCATTCTGACAAGTATATTGAGGTAAAAGTATGGCTAATAAACAAAAACACTGAAAATACCAATTTTTCAGTAAAATTGAAAGGTGTTGCAAATTTATTTATTTATTTGAGTTTTTCACAGCATGAATGAACTTCAAAATATGGAACGGTTTAGTTAGTGAAGAAATAAAAAGCACATTAGTGTACAGTGATGATTATACGTTTAACAAAATGAAGATAAATCAGAAACCAAGTACTATTCAAGTATTTATTTCATGTAATAAAATATCATATTGATGAGAATAAGTAACAGTCTCTTTTTCAGTCCCTTTACTTTGATTGCAACATTTAACCTTTCAGGCACAGTGTTCACATATTTTTTGATTTCTTCACTCGCTAAACATATGGTTTGAAGTTCATTCATGCTATGCAAAAGTAAAAATATATATATATAAAAAAATAATTTTCTGAAAATTTTGTATTTTTATTAGGAGCCCTTTTAGACAAAAGTGGTGGGGTTTAGTCTACACATATATTTAGAAGCTAAGAAATAGGTGCTTTGGCAGTAGAATACTGTAACTATAACAAGGTCAGATCTGGGTTCTCAGGGGGTAAATATATTTAAGCACCTAAGTGAATATTGTGATAACAGTGTGGATGCCGTTGAGTCTGGGAGTTGCAGGATAACAGCGGATACGCAGGTGAAGAGGCGGAAACATGGCAGTCCTGGTTTCAGTAAGTCAGACCAATTTAGATAAGACCCATCGGGTCGTTTCAGCCCTCAGCCCTAGAATATCCTCTGCAGGTCAGCGAGGAGGAAGTTTTCAAGAACTCTTATCCTCTTTTACTTTTATCTGCTGGATGCGACCCGTTGAAAGACAAATCCTGAGACACATAAGCGCGTAAACGAGGAGGAAGCTCCATCCACCACATGCAACCATTAGCCTATTGTCTTATCATTTAATAAATCAGGTTAATATCAAGTTTAGGAAGCAATCAAAATCTCTGGACTTGATTATTTAAGAATGCTAACTGTGTTGATATTTCTTCCTTTCCCCCCTGCTGATTGTTTCCTCATCAGTAATGTCAACCACCCCCACCCAAAAAATAACAAAATAAAAAAATAAAAAAAAATAAATGTTAGAGGCGGACAGCATGAGATTGTTCATAAATCACCCTGAAAGAAACCAGCTTTCCATAAGCTTGCTCGAGTTTACATTATTTCTCTAATTATTGCTGCGGTTGCCTGCAGGACTGCTCAGTCTGCACTGCGCCCCAAAGTGCTGGTGTTCATTCATCAGACACGCCAGATCTTCCCCTAAAAACACTATAAACACCCAGCCGGAGCCGGAGACACTGCGGGACCATTTACACTGGCGTACAGCGCCAACCGGGGGAGATAAAAACAAACGATAATGCTGTCTGTCCGCCGTGAGGAATTACAGCTCTCTCTATTTCTCTATTTCTAGGGAAGGCCGGAGCGTGCCAAGCTTCTTGCTTTCACACCAGGGCCAAAACTGCCGGAGACTGTTTAGCCCAGAGTAACAGACTGGACATAAATTTCACATCAGGATTTGTTTATAATTCTTTCCATTAGAATTCTTTGCGAATTCGGCTTGTGTCATTTCTAGGCTTTTAAATCTAATGATATTGTATTTATCAAAATAAACTCGGGCTATATCAAAAAGTTATATATCAAAAAGTTAAAGAAAGAAATATTCTTGTTCTGGTTAAGCCTGAAGAGTTCATCCGTCAGTCCTGGGAATTCCACATGGACATCAGAATGTTTCCAGTCTTCTTTATGCGCCATATCAGATCATATCCTTATTAAGTTTTTAATAAGGTGTGCCAGGAGTCTATATACATGTAGAAAACATGCAAAACGATCAGTTAAGCAATAATCCATTTGCCTAAATGTGGGCTGCTTGTTTGGGAGTATAATTGGCCTGACCTTTATAAGTCGGCTGCTTTTGGGTGGATGTGGGTGGCTGCTGGTTTGTTGTCATCTGTTATCACATCCCGATAACAGTCGGTGACACCGCGATCTGTCAGTGGAAGACAGTTGGGTTTGTGAATGCAGGTTTCAAGTTGCTGCACTATGGCATATTTTTTGCACCCACTGTCTCTAAAAACTTTACTCAACTCCCGTTTTCCTAAAATAAAAGTGTTAAAATGCATAAAAAATAGTAAGAATAAATTATGAACAAGAATAACTTTTGAATGTAATGGTTTTTGATCCAACGGTCCAAAGCAATACACAAAATGGGCTAAACCACAGGGTAAGTCTGTTGGGCTTTTACACCTGAGCCTAACGGCTCATCAGGCCGGTGCTTATCCTGTATCCACGCTTTCTGCAGTGTGAAGCGGACTAGGAGTTCAACTCCTCCTGGATGAGATGCTATTCCATCGCAGGTTACCTTCCCTGTGATTTTTTTTTTTACTGGTACCCATTTATACTTCTGGGTGGACAGAGGCAGACTTGTGGTTAAGACCTTGCCCTTTTAGCACGGTGGATTCGAACACACGACCTTCTGACCATGAGACCAGCACCCTAACCACAACACCACTATACCATAGCTTTACCTGATTAAGTGTAAAATAAACTTCAAACTATGCTACTATTGATAATATACTATACTATGGAAGAAGTCCTTGAGTGCAAACAGTTCTTACATTCTCAATACAGTTGTCTTGTACTATGCTATACTCTGGTATCCTTGGGTCCAGTCAAAGATTTGCATATTTGAATTCTTCTCTGACACACTCCAGAGCAGCTATCATCACGTCATACAATTTGTTTATTAAAATACAAGTTTATTCTTATTAATTCAATTCAGTTTTACAATCGCAACTTGTAAAAGCAAGCAGCTTTACATAGTAAAAGTAATTTAAAAAGGAATTTAAGCCTTTCTCTACAACCCCTCCACATCCCTAATGAGCTGCGACAGTGGCAAGGAAATCCCTTGCTTGTAACCAGGGACTGCATGGTGGTGCAGGTTTTAAGACTCGGAGGAAACAGGTCCTGGGTTCGAACCTGCTGGAGCCTTTCTGCGTGGAGTCTGATTTTTCTCCCCGTGCACGAGTAGGATTCCTCCGGGTACTCGAGGTTTTTCTCACAGTCCAGAACATGAGAATTGGCTCAGTTGGCTCCTCAAAATTGCCAAAAGGTGCATGTTGAGGGTGAATTGTTTGCTGTTTCTCTATATTAGCCCCGTAATAGACTGGCCACTGTCAGATGGGATTGGCTCCAGCTCGCCTGTATCCAGTATGTATAGTGAACAAGAGGTATAGGTGATGGATGGATGTTTATAATATGTGACGAACAATCTGTGTATGCGGGAGCAAGCGACAATTGCGTTTTTTATGTGAGGAGTAGGCTATGCTGCTTTAATTATAGCATGCAGCTTCTATACTATACTACACTATACTATATTATACTATACAATATCATTTAGATGTTTAAAATATAATCTAGCTACATTTTTACAGATAATGATTATTCATGAACTTTTTTTTTTGGTCACAAGAAAGAAAGAAAGAAAGAAAGAAAGAAAGAGAGAGAGAGAAAGAGAGAGAGAGAGAGAGAGAGAGAGAGAAAGAAAGAAAATAAAAACATGGCATATTTCACAGCAATGACAGTGAATCTGTAAATTACTGCGTCACGGAATCTGCTTTAGCCAATCAGATCCCAGGAACCTTATTACGCTTTAGCCCCCTCCTTGCTTACACACACTCCCTCCTGTGCCCTATAGAACCCTATGAAGGTTCAGGGATCGATTTGAGCCTTTCCTACTCTGGTGAGATTGAACCTGGAGGAATATTTCTGGGTCTCCATTCCCTAAATACGCAACGCGTCATTCTGTTAAATGACAGCAGAGGTGCTCGGGCGTGGTTGAACAGGACTTGGTGCCACATGGCGATGTTTTCGAGCCAAATGTCTTCTACTCCCTTCTCAGTCCGGGACATTTTAAACCTGGAACACAACCACGAAGACATGGTCTCATTGGAAATGTCGCTCCCCACTTCGTCCTGTATGATGTTCAAACCGGAGCCGTACCTAGACGCGGTGAACGGAGCCGCGCTCTTCGCTCCTGGAGACGAGCAGGACACTAAAGGTGACAGGAGCGCATCAATGGACTTCAGTCCCAGCTTTTATGGGAAAAGTTTCTTAGAAATGGATCTAGCCAAAGACGCAAAGTCGGAGGACCTGCTCGATGCCAAAGAGAGAAAAGGTGATATTCTTTAAGGATATATTATGTGAATGAGAAGCTTGATAGGTCACAGAAATGCTAGTTCAAAAATATTTTGAATGTCCCATACACTATATGATGGACAGCTGTGTCCAACAAAGTTGGATAGAATTATTCAAGTTGACCACCACACACTTTCAGGAAAATATTATTATTATTATTATTATTATTGTTGTTGTTGTTGTTGTTGTAGTGCACGTAGGGGTAATAATATTAATAATAATTCAGATATCCAAATACAAACCTATTTGATTTATCAACCCATTTTGGTTTCCAGTTTTAACACCGTGTTTATTTGTTTATATTATTATTATTATCATTATTGTTGTTGTTGTTATTATTATTATTGTTATTATTATTATTGTTGTTATTATTATTGTTATTAATAATAATAATAATAATAATAATATTGTTCTCTGAGATATCTTTATATGTTGTATGTCAAGATGATAGAGTTTATAAAAAGTAAACTCAGTAATCTCAGATGCTGGATTTTATCTGCTCCAGGAACATGTGTTTATCTCTGTAATAATTATTTCATGTCATGGAGCTACACTGTTATGATTACTACAAGCGAACATTCGCGCGCGATTTATAATCTTTCCCAGAAGACTCATCCAAACAATTTGACGAATGACTAAGGAGGCTGATTTGGCAGAGTCAGCATTACTGCGCCCAGACTGCTCAGTTTCACACACAGTAACATCTCTCACTTCAGCTGCTGTAACAACAGCCCACAACCAGTAAATTAATGCTGGGAAATTTCTGAATGAACTGGCTGTATTTATCACAGTTTTGTTGAAGCCCAGGGTGATCTTTTTAACATCAGATATGCTGGAGATGTTCAACACTTTTACTGCGTTTAAGTAATGCTTATACAGTAGAAAACTAAAACTCTTAATGAATCACTGAACCCTTAAAAATGTTTAATTTCTAAAAATGTAAGCACAGCTCCACACTGTATTTAGATCAGCCTTATTATATAATATAACTTTATAGGCATACATATTATTGAGTATCAACATGGAATACAACGCTGTAGGTGGTAATGTATGTTTACAAGTTATTACAGGTTACCTCTGTTGGTGTTATTCCAACTTCGAGGAATTTGCTGTAATTGATTGTTGTTATAGTCAATAAATTTCAATTGGCCAAGAAATAAAATAACAATATCTCTGATTAATTTGGATATTTTGCATTATAGATACCAAATAATAAAATCGATCAAATATGTAAAATATGCTTCTAATGTAATTAATGTGGTGCTTCTTTTGGCAAATTTAAATTTATTGCATGCTTTCTTAACCAATGTTAAAGATTCCCACGTGGATCCACCACACCCCACAGACAAACAAACAAACAAATAAATAAATTCAGCGCACCTGTGTCATTTCAGAGAAGGTGCGTTCACCGGAAGAGCGGCAGAAGCCGGATGAGGCGGAACGGCCCGGGCAGCGGAAACGGAGGAAGCCGCGCGTGCTGTTCTCGCAGGCGCAGGTGTACGAGCTCGAGCGGCGCTTTAAGCAACAGAAGTACCTGTCGGCGCCCGAGCGGGATCACCTGGCGCACGTGCTCAAGCTGACGTCCACGCAGGTGAAGATCTGGTTTCAGAACAGGCGCTACAAGTGCAAGCGGCAGCGTCAGGACCAAACGCTCGAGATGGTGGGAGCGGGGCCGCCCAGGCGCGTGTCCGTGCCCGTTCTCGTGCGCGACGGCAAGCGCTGTTTGGGAGACGCCGCGTCTGCGTACAGCGCATCGTACAACATGGGCCTCAATCACTTCCCTTACAACGCCTACCACAGTTTCGGGAACGTGAACTTCCCAAGCGCCGGAAACTCGAACTACACGTGCAACTACTCGGCGAGCGCAAACGTGACACCGGTGCAGACGTCACCGTCCGGCGGTAACTATGTGAATTTTGGAGTCGGGGATCTGAATAACGTGCAGGCGCCGTTTCAGGCCGGCGGCGGAGTTTCCTCGTTGCACGGTATCCGGGCCTGGTGAAGACCCTCCGGACCTGAGGATGCACAGGGGATTTGTTCTGAAGCAACACTGCCAGCTTGGACTGAACGAATGCTTAAAAACACAGTATTGTTGGTGCTTCAAGTAAATTAGTGTGAACAGGATTTTAGTTCAGTGCAGTTCTGAATATGTGAACTTGGTTGAGGGACATGATAGTCTTGTTAACTTCATTAATAGAATAATTGGAGAAAATAATGCAGTAGGTATAGACTCGCCCTTATATACAGCTGGGGGGGGATAAGAGCTCAACTTTAGTAGGGATCCCTCATATACAGTGAAATCCTACAGACAGACATTTTAGTTTATTACTGCCTTTTCTTATCCATAGCTTGTCTACTCCTATAAATTTCCAAACAATATTAAGTCACCAAAGTGCACCATCAAGGGGACATGTTTTGTACATAAGCTGTATATCATTTTTTTTTTCATATGAAGTTGCATGTGTTTTAAAGACCTAGTAACATAAAGCTTGACTGGTCCATCACTGCCCATTAATTATAGGCTTAGCTATATAAACTTAATTTTATTTATTTTTTTTAACATTTCCAGGTGAATGAAATCTAAAGGTGTTTGCCCTTAATGCTATAGTTTGGTGCCTTTGTTTCTGTGAGCGGAGATCACTGTTGGAGAAATGAATCCAACAGTGTTTTCCTATCAGAAAAGGTCTGATTTCAAACCATTTGTTGGAAGCAAATCCCTAATCATCCAATGAACCCTTCAAAAGGTTCCATTCTCCAACACCCAAGAGTGGATCCACAAATATTAGTAAACCCTATGCATTGTTTTTAGCATTATCTAACACATAATACACAGTTTTGTGTGATTTTTGTTATCAGTATAATTTTTTTTGTCACTAGAGTCATCAGAGTTGGAGGGTTACTCTATAGGAGAATGGCTAGTATAAAATGAATTTTAAATTAAAGCATTGGAGCACTCTGTTTAAGGGTATGCTAATTGGATCAGATAGATATATTTATTAAATGAAGGAGTCATTTTATATTTACTTATTAATGCTAAAGTAGAATCAGGTTCACAAGTACTAAAGTTCCATGTTAAGAAATGTTAATTACCTATTCCATAATGCAGTAATGTATTAGGAACCATGACAATATATTGTGTCCAGTTTTTATTTGAAGGAAATAAATGAGAACTTGCTTGTAATGCTCAGAGAGCTGTATTATGCATCACTTACATTAACAGAACTGCACGAATCTTTTTCACACATTACACTAGTGTCAGTTCATAGTACACTTTGGCTGTGAATTCTGCTTTTTGTGTTAAATGTGGTTTGCTGTTTTTGTTTGTTTTTTGTAGAAATGTAAGAAATAATTCTTACGCTTGGTTTAAAAGCCTATGTTTAGAAATGCTGCTTTTTTTTTTTTTAAAACGAATTCAGCTTCTGAAAGATGAAACTTTACAGTTCAAGTAAACAAACAGAGTGAAAACAACAACCCTGGACTTCCGTACACATTTAACTGTGTGAGTTTGTTTGTATTTTTCAGATATATATATATATATATATATATATATATATAAAAAAGGTTTTTTTTGTTTGTTTGTTTTTTTTGTTTGTTTCCATAATGAATTGGATTTGGGTGACCACTGAAAGCGGCCCCACACTTGAAAAGTGGTACAGGTACAGAATAATAGTTGATGCTGACGGTACATTTCTGTATAGATCTGTAATCCTGTAACCTAAAATAAACTTGACGAGAATTATTATTATTGCTAATAGTTTTTTCTGTCTTCCATATGCTTTGATATTCTTCTGTCTTCAATAGATTTGTGAATATTTAATTTCATTAGAGTAGCCTTATTATATTCACCTTATTTATTTATTATTGATGGTGGTGGTAATTGATAATGTTGATGATTTATAATAACGACAAATTCTGAAATGCATGCTTGGGTTAAATGCTAAAAATTCTGCCTTATCATCAGTAAAGATGAGAAACCAACAGCTCACTTGCCCGAACAGACTTATCCACTGTGTTTAAAGTCAGCCTTTACTTTTTTCGAGAGCTCTTTTGTTTCAGTAATCTGTGGGTGGTAACCTCATGACAGCTTTATAGCTCCTTTAGGAATTGACAATCAGTCCTACTTCAAAAGTCCTCGGTTTCTAAAACTGAAAGAAAATACCTGGATAGTAAAACATGCATAAAAGGATATAAACTGTGCCCTGCAAATATTTATTTGAAAGTCGGAGAGCATTAGCATGTTTGGTGAACTGGGTGAAGCTGATGTGACAGCTCTTCCAGATAAAGCGCCCTGACCCAGCATCGCTTCACTCGCTGGCATGTTATAATTTCACAGACTCTGCTGGAATCTGATGCATCTTTTTATCCCATTTCCTTTCGATACAGTAGGAGTATGAGTTAATGTTACATGATGGGAATTAGATTTTTAATTAGATTTACTATCATAAAAATAAATATTCATTCCATCACCCACCTGGATAACTACTGCACAGATTTCTGACTCTGAAATAAATAAGCAGGACCTTGTGTACTCCAAGACCATAGCTGGAAATGTGTAGACTACCTGAACGATGCTTACATAGCATCAGATTTGACTGACGGCTCCAAAGTGCTGTGCTTAATGTTTAAAATGGCTCAATTTGCTTAACACAGAAGCAAAGGAGACATCAGCGTGGTGCTGTGTAGGGCCAGGGAAAGGGACAGACAGAATAGCGGCCACTTCATGAGTAAGCCATAGTGCTTGTACATCTCTGGTCTCTTCACACACGTCAGGAGACACGCGTGTGTTTCCAAAACTCTAAACAAACCAAGGCTTGCGTGTAAATCTGAATGACTACTCAATGTATAAAATGGCAGCCAGTTCCTGGGCCCTGACCAAATGGGAGTATTTTAAGGGAATGAGCAAGGGAGGGCGACAGGAAGGTCACACAGACAACATCGGGGCACCAGCTCTCTGAGGCGTTGAAAAGAACAAGGCAGATAACATGGACGCACCAGCCTAAAAATAACAGGCCTTGTCTTGCTCTTCCAATGGAAAGAGTAAGAAAAAGAGAGGGAGGAAATAAAGAAGGAAAAGGGGGAGGAAGAGAGAGAGAAAGAGAGGTGTATGGTAGGTGTGCAGGTGGTGGTGGTGGTGGTGGTGGGTTATAATCAGCTCTTCCGACTCTTATCGGAGAAAGGACAGAGCTGCATGCCTCTTTATCTCCACTGTTAAGATTGTGTCCTGGGCTTTTTTGAGCTTTTCTCCTTCTGTGCTCCAACAGAACTGCCAGCCCCACACTACACAGGATGGAGCTTAATTCAGTCAAAGCTGTGTGTCAGGCTGGAGCTGTGCATCTGAGGGCATCCAGTCTCTAGTGCCTGGAAATACCCAGTGCTACAAAACTTAGAGGCCACGAGAGAGCTTCTGGGACACCAGGGGGGATTCTAATTTTGACCCAGGGGTGAATATCTTAAAAGAGAAGACAGCACTTGCTAAAAAGTTAATCTAATTTAGATTCATTTCAGTGTGCAAAATCTTAGGCTCATAGCTTTGGTACAACCAATTTCATAGGTTGGTATTTGAAAACCTACCATTTCCGAAATCACTCACTACCGTAAAAATAAATAAATAAATAAATAAATAAAATATTGCTTTTTTGTGTTCTTCTTTGAATTTTAAAATATAATGCCACTGTTTTTGCTGTTAAATTTTCCAGAAGGAAGCATACTCTCATAACCTATGGCAAATCCTAATTATTATTATTATTATTATTATTATCTTGAATTCACATAAATGGAACCCAAACAATTAAAGGGCTACGTATGAAATATGAAATAACGTCCTTCTAGGTGCTCCTGTATTTATATATATACACACACACTTATATATATATATATATATATATACACACACACACACACACACACACACACACACACACACACACACACACACACACACTCAGAGAGCACATACCTGCCTCATTAGTGTACTGTATACTCCATTTACTCCTCAGAGAACAGCTAGCATGCCTGAGCTGGAGATTTGATTAAAGAAGGCACAGATTTCTTTCTTTACAAACATCCTTGGGTTAAGAGAATTCAGATAATATGTTTTAAAATAAATTAATGCTTTCAACAAAGATATAAATTTACAACAGTGACATAAATGCTGCTGGACACACACACACGTACACTTTGTTTATTAATGCAGCTATTTCAGCTAACTAGACCTAAACATAACCTTAACTTTATTTACCTTAAGATAACTTTGTCCTGGGTTCGAGTCCCGGGCTCAGACGCTTCTGTGTGCTTGTGTGGGTTTCCTCCCACAGTCCAAAAACATGCATGATATGCTAATTGTCTGTTCCAAACTGCCCCCAGTTGTGAGTGTGAATGGTTGTGTGTTGCCCTGTGATGGTCTGAACCATTCAGGGTGTACACCGCCTTCACAGTGTCAGGCCCAGGCTTAGATAGGCTTTAGCCTCCCATGACCCTTGTAGCAGTAAGCAGCTTGGCACGAGTGAGAGTGAGTAAGATCTTTCAACTTTCTGTTTCTTTGACGAAATATCACAAGGTCTAAACATGTAAAAACAAAACAGAAACTGCACTATGACACTAACCTGAGGGTGGAGCTGTAAGGAGGTTAACGTTACTCGCTGTGTTGACTTTCTTTAAAGGCTCTGTGTTCCTCTGAGGATCCTGAGTAACAGTATATGGTTCAACAGAACCAGCTCGCTGATTTTAAACAAACTACTGGACATAACATGTTTAAGAAAAGATCAAATATCAGGAAAACCATCAGACTGACATGAAATGGTTGACTGTATTATTTATTTTAGATGTATATTTAAGATTCTGATTATATACGAAAACTGAAACAAAGGTAAACGTAAAGGAGAACTAAAATCAAATTCTAATATTAACAATATAAACAAGATTCTTCAGTTTTAACTGTACAAGTACATTTCTATCCTCTTGACTTTGTTTTTCAGGTGAAGTAACTTTTCAGCTTTGTTTAAAAGATTGTAAGACTTTGTATTAATATACAGTACTGTCACCACGTTGTAACCTCCTCGGAACCTCAGCAGGGAAATTCCTAATGCTCCGCGGTTGCCCTGTGGAACTAAAGAGTGTGGAACAGAGATAAAGGGTTTTCGCAGGAGGTACACATTCATCGCTAGCGATCTAGGGTGGAAACCTGATGTCAGGATGTAGTACTTTTATTTTCTCTAAACTGAACATCTCTGAAAATGTATTGAGTATGTCGTTGGCCCACCACAGTTATGGTCCTGTCACAAGAGTTGTAGATCTCGCCATGGGGTCCGCCATGCTGGAAGTCATGTGATGCGGAATTAAAGATTTGATTGGTTAATCTCTGAAATCACTGATCCCAGATAAAATGGTCAGTAGGATTTCGGAGTTAAACCTTTTGCCTGTCCTTTATCTCAACTGGAACCGCTAAGCTCTGATTTCTGTCTAAATAATGCCTCGGGTGGTGTGAGTGCCATGTTGGAACCGACACTTCCTTTATATCCAGGACAGGGGCATTCAGGACTCCTCAGCTCAGGATCACTGTTGTTAAAAATAAATTAGCTTAGTATTCAGTATTAGCAGATGCCCTTTTTTTTGTCATGAAGTGTTTCTTTAATGGCGAATGTCTATGCTTGTACACAGGAAGTCAAAAGAACGACTTATTATATACTTATATATATATATACAGTACTTCCTGGTTGGATATAAAGCAAGTTCACATTTCCATCACATTTCTTTCAAAACTCAAGCTAGTTCTCTGTTTAAATGTTGCTTAGCAAGTTCGAATCCAGATTGATGCCACAGCCATCCGTGACCGGGAGTCCATGGGAGCTAATTGGCCGAGCTCTCATGGGAGGGAGGGATGGCATATGCTCACTTCCAGTCACTCACAGCGATCACCAGCCGATCATGGGCGTCTGTGAGCTCACTCATACGAGGGAGCGGATAGCGCTTTTCCTCCGAGTGTGTTAGGCCGCCCCCAAATACGCATGCGCAGCAGTTCGAAAAGAGGCAGGTGGCAGCATTGCATGTCACGAAGGGGGCATACATGTGTTAAATTATGGGAGAAAAATGGGGGGAAAAAAACCCCAATAATAAAATAAATAAATAAATAAATGTTGCTTAGTCCACCTGAGGTGTTATCGAGATATCGGAAACCACTGAAAATACACGAATGAGTCCTGAATGCTGCGAGAAAGGTTGTATTTTGGAGGCAGAGATGATATATCCGGTAAGTGACAGCACTGTATTATACAGCACCAATACATGAGGACACAAACACATGATGGTTTTTAGTGATTGCCTCAGAAATGTAAAATTAAAAGTCAACAAATGTAACCATGACAACAGACTTCAGCAACATTACATCAACATTAGGAGCACAAGCTGGTCATCAGCTAATAAACACTTTGCCCCCCCGATGCTTTGCCCTGATTCAGATTAAAGTAAGTGTTGGAATAAACATGCATCAATCAGCCCTAGCCGTAACAACATTAACATCACCTGCCCAGTATTGTGTAGGTTGTCCTTGCGCTGCCAAAACAGCTCTGATACGTCATGGCATGGATTCCACGAGATCTGTGAAGCGGTGTGGTATGTGGCGCCAACATGTCAGCACCACATACTTTAAGTCATGAAAGTTGGAAATGGGGCCACCATGGATTGGAGTAGTTTGTCCAACATGTGCCACAGATACTTGATTTGGATCACTTGGTCCTTCATTGGTAGGTTCTAACCACTGCATACCGGGAACACAGGGTTGCTCAAATCCACTTGCCCAATTTTTTTCTCATACCAACACATCAACTTTAAGAACTGACTGATCACTAATACAGATATCAGTAGGTTAAAGTACGACATGGTGTTAAAGTTACCTGTTGTTAATATTATGGCTGATCAATGTATAATTTAGTGTAATTAAATTACAGATCACCACTGACACATCAATTTAATCCAACACTCACTCGACCCGCGGTTGCATGGATACCTATCCTGTATCTTTGTCAGCTTGCAGCAAACACTCCAGATCAAAGGAAAGGGAAGAGTCTTTTCTTCAGAATATACAGGACAGTGGCCAGAAAGAGTGCCAAGGCCAGAAAGATGAGCAGTTTATCTGTCAGTTCACGCCGGTTATATTTTGTGATGAGTTTTCGTCCCAGCTGGATGGTCCCCGTCATAGCCTTAAACTCTTCATTGGTTTCTTGAACTGTTCTTGACGATGTTGCTATAGAGAGATTATTATTATTATTATTATTATTATTATTATTATCATTATTATTATCATTATTCTCTAAAATAATGGGGCTAGTGGTGTAATGGTTAGGGGGCTCGGCTCATGATTGGGAGTTTGTGGGTTTAACTGTCTATCCAGCAGTATAAATGGGTACCAGTAAAAAATACTGGGAAGGTGACCTGCAATGGACCTGAATCCCACGAGCATGTTTAAGTGCACTGGGAACAAGGGAACCGGAAGGTGTGTACGGTCCTTACCCAGAGTGCTTATGGTCTCCTCACTCTGCTTCACCTGCTGTGACATCATTCTGCTGATGCTCATCAGGTTCTCGGTGATGTCACTGGAGGTCTGAACCAGGCTCTCCTTCGTCACCTTTCTGATTTAAGGAACAGAAGAAATCAGCCAAGAAGAAAAAAATTCCATTCTCAACTGATTCGTAGCTCATGAGGCTGGAAAACTATGAACACCAGTATTACCAGGATTTGACTGCATCACACATTGGTTTTTACATTGTGCCTCCAAAACTACTGAACCTTTAATGTAAATACACTTCAGCCTGCTTGGTGTTGTTTTATCATCAGTATTTCAGGAGACATGAAATGCTAATAAGTGAACAAAAATACCATGAGCTGCCATTTTATCACATCCATTCACTCTATACTATAAAATGGGATGAACAGCAAATGGAGAAGATGTGAATAGGAACGAGGACCAAAAGAAAAAGTTAAGTACTCATGCAGTGGCAACAATAATTTGAGAGCAACTTTTGAGGTTTTCATTCCTATTCACCCCATATTACACTACCAACAGTATGTATGTATGAACGCACACACACACACATATATATGCATTCACTGACAAAAGTCGTGTGGATATTCATGTATAAAAGCCCGTATCTCACCAACCTATTAACGGATTTTAATCAACTATGACTTAAAATAACCCTCTGATGGTACT
>JAQMYF010000007.1:23781757-23803369 GCA_030014195.1 Neosilurus mollespiculum
TTTTGTAAGCAGCATTGTAATACGAGCAATAATGAAGAGCAAGCCAGTCATTACCAAGCATTAAACCCCTCCAGGGTGATTTAAGGCCCCTCAGGGTCCTGATCCACTCGCCCTGGATTATTTTGCTATAATGACTGACCTGTTGTTCATCATTCCATTATTTTTTCCACATCATTACTGTTAACCTAACCAGCTTATATTAACTCCTGCATACAATACCTGATATGAGTCTAGAAAGTGCTCCTTAAAAAGACATTCCTTCTCAACCTTATATGTAAAGATTCTATAATGTGCTGAGATTTTCACACGCACACACACACACACACACACACAAGCACGCACGCACGCACGCATGTACACAAACACACACACAAAATCATTTCCATTTAGATCAGCTTAGTAAATTCAGATGGAAATTTGTCTTTGATGCATCAATCTTAGCCTGAAGCCTGAAATCTTGAGTTCTTCTATCTGTGATCAGAACCACTTAATGACAAAGAGACTTTTTTCCTCTGGAGAAAAAAAAAAGAGTAAACAAATGAGATTTAACTGAAAGACTAACAAGCCATGGAGGAAAGTCTTAATCTTGGGACCATGAGTCGAATGGAACCAAACAGGACGTGGTTATGTAAGTATAAATAATATAGAGATTTAGGCGCTGCCTGAAATACGGTGCTCCCATTTGATTTCCCTTTTTTCCCTTTCTTAGTGAGAACTCTCAAGCCCCATACATGTACCCTGTGTATATCAAGATTAATTCATTGTAATAACTTGTTTATAGAAGGGAATAAAAGTGAGGAATCCAAACATGCAATCCTAGTCCCGACATGTAAGTACACCATTTAGAAACCGCAGGTTTAGAGAACATTTCAATAACACAAGAATAACATCACGTGACCTGAGTATTGGGTTCCCATGTGTACACGTACACTGGAGGGACAGACAGATGTACGCTATAGGTTTTTCCTGACATTCAAAAAGCAGCTCAATGGTTAGACGCTTTTTTCTTATCAATGGTGCTGTGCGGAAACTCCTCTATCAATTCAGTTCAATAATCCCGAGCACAGCCTTGTAAAACTTTTTAGGTGAGAAGGAGGCATTTTATAACTAATGTAAATTCAGAGAACCCGCAGGGAACCACAAAACAAGTCTGAGCATCTGTAAATTATTTATATTGTTACATTGGAGGAAATTACAATCCCATTATCATTAAAGTTTATTCCCTATTGTGTTAAAATTGCTATGACACTGTTTGACTGGTCACCTGAATAAAACTTGGCTTAAATCAAACTTCAATAAAATCAAAACAATTTATAAAAGTAGTTTATAAATAGGGTGGTGCAGTGGTGTAGTAGTTAGCATGCTTGCTTCATGAAAAGCAAGGAAAAGGAGTTTGCATGTTCTCTCATGCTTGTGTGTGGGTTTCTTCTGGGTACACTGGTTTTCTCCCAAAGTCCACAAGACATGCACATTAGGTTACTTAGCTATTCCAAATTGCCCCATGTGTGAGAGTGAGTGCGAATTGTTGTGTGCATGTTGCTATGTAATGGCCTGGCAAGCTGTCCGGGTAATACCCAACCCTCCATAAGTCCGGCTCCATAAGTCCGGCAAATAAATATCATAAGTTCATAAATAATGTTCGATTTTGGACAAAAGAAAAAACAAAACTCTACAGCACCAGCATATAGCCCGAAAAACATTCTGAGGCTAATATTTGAATAGTTATATAATATTATATAATAGAAATAGGATTTTAAAGTTAAAGGGCCTCCTGGATACAAAAAAGTGAACCTTTCAATCTTCAGTATGTCTTTCAATCCTTAATGGGCTTTTAAAGTACTACACAAAGGGATATAGGGACTCCCAGTTCAATCCACCCATCCCTCTCTCTCTCTCTCTCTCTCTCTCTCTCTCTCTCTCTCTCTCTTTCTCTCTACTAATTGGACACAGGTGCACTCATTTACCTGCTGGCCTTGTCTTACTACTATGTGCTGCAGTGAGTGCGCTTGACTATGCCCTCACTGCCACACATAGTCGCATCTCATTTTATATAGGCAGACAGCATATCTATGATTTAAACGCACATTTCTCTTACATGATATATTGCTTAAAGTGGAAGAAATACAAAGTGGATAAGTTCTCACTCACTCACTCACTCATTTGCCAAACTGCTTAATCCTTCTAGGGTCGTGAGGAGGCTGGAGCCTACCTCAAGCCGACACTAGGCAAAGGCAGGATACACCCTGAATAGCTCAACCAGACCATTGTAGGCAAACACACACACAACCATTCACACTCACATGTAGGGGCAATTTGGAACAGCCATTTAGCCTAATGTGCATGTCCTTGGACTGGGAGAGGAAACCGGAGTTCCCAGAGGAAATCCTTACAAGCACAGGGAGAACATGCAAACTCCGCACAGAAACGCCCGAGCCTGGGAATCTAACCCACGACCTTCTTGCTGTGAGACAGACATGCTAACCGCCGTGCCAACCATGGATAAGTTTTCTCTGGATAAAAACAGAGACTTTTTTTTTAGTGATTTAATATTTTGGGCTATTCAGTCTTTTTCTTTTTTAATAATATACATTATATCCTTAGTTTGAGAGCGTCTGCATTAGAAGAAACCTATTCTGGTTTACTAAAGAAGCTTTTGATTGGTGGATCTTTATGTATTGTCGAGGTAGCACAGTAAATTTACAGTTTGTGGTGGATTATAGGTGATTATTATGTTTTTGTGGGAAACAGCCTTAATAAGAAATTGAACAAGTTCAAAAAAGTCTTGTTGCATAAATCTGAAGACCTTCTCAATACCATAGCTCTGGATGAAGAGGGCAGGGGTAAACATAAGCAGCACGACAGAAACTGATTGCACATAATAACTGCTTTCCTGGAAGTGAGCTCATGTCCTTACTAAATGTGAAAGCATTGTTTTGAGCCTTCACTGAACATTTCAATTTACACTGGTGGATTGGGTCAGGAGAAGGTGTGGATGAATGGAGGGGAAACAAATGTTGTTTACAGCTAGATCCTGCCAGAACAAGCTGCATTGCCATCCACACCCTGATATAAAATCCAGACAGGAATACAATAAAACATGTGGCAGTGAGATTAATCAATGGCTGCTCAAACCTGCTACAACAAAGTCTTACATGCAATGAATGAAATAAGTCTTCATTCCTCATTATAATTGTACCCTGTTTATGGTAATTAGGTAAAGTCAGTTGGGCTTTTACACCCGAGCTTACTGACTCATCAGGCTGAATATTATCCTTAGTTTGCTCCTCCTGGATGGGACGCTGGTCCATCACAGGTTACCTTTCTAGTATTTTTACTTGGTGGACAGAGGTACACTTGTGGTTAAGACCTTGTCCGGGGGCCTTAGTACGGCGGGGGTCTAACGAAGATTCGTACCCTCAACCTCTCAATCATGAGCCTAGCACCGTAACCACTACACCACTGTCCGCATGTACCCTGTTTATAATAGGTGATAATCCCTGGCTCTTAATGAAGATAAAGATTTACAGATTTCAGGTAGGACACCTGCATTGTCCATACTCTCATAGTCTTTGACGCTCATAGTCTTTGTTCTTTAGAAATGCAACACTCCTTTCTAAATACACAATCTTCGATATAACTGCACCTTCCAGGTAAGATATTAAAATAGAAAAGTGCCTTTCAAATATTCAAAGATATTATTCACAATATCACTTCTGGAGTAAACATGCCTCACACCTTGTATTATATATAGCGGCATCATCTGCTGGCTCTGCTGCACGCTCTGTCTGCCTGCAAAGGAAGCTTCATCATGCCCTCGTTGCCACATGCTGAATGTACCGTACTTAAGTTCGCCTCAGGTTAAATGGATGTCACTGAATAGTCCCAGAGACTGAACATCGAGGGGACTATTCAGCAACATCCACCTTGCCTGAGGCAAATAATTGCTAATTATTTCATTACAGTGGCACCTGTCAAGGAATGATATACATCTGACAGAAAGTGAACAATAGGTTCTCGAGGTTGTTGTATAGCAAGCAGGAAATATGAGCAAGCATAAAAATTTGAGTGACTTTGACAAGAGCCACACTGTGATGGCTAAATGACTGGGTCTATCCCCCCGTTCATAAAATGTAACTAACTTTATCTCTTTCTCTCCACGACATAATCTTACTGTGAAACTCTTAAACATTATAGGCAGAAATTTTAATCAGGTTTTTACATTATATTTTTGAAACAGCAGTGCTAGCTACAAATCAAAATACACTCACACTTACTCACTATAGTCCATGTAATGACTGATGATTGCGGTTCCTCCTACCATGGCACCTGACATAACTGGCCTCCCGACTGTCTTCGAGATTCATCTCGGAAATTGCCTTCCCCTGCGTTATCCAAGCACTCCAGGAGGTTCTGTCAATGGTAATATCAAACCAGTTCTTGTTAAAGCCAAAAGCTTTCATGTTGTCCTTCATACAGTCCATCAATCGCTTCAAGTTATGGCCTCTTGGTCCGGATCCCTGAGCCAGCTCACCGAAAATAAGTTGCTTTGGCATTTAAGTGTCTTTCATTCTACAGACGCGACCAAGCCAACAGGGCCAATTGCTTTATATGATTGTCTCACTGATGAATAAGTTGGCACATTAATGAACCTCTGTGTTTGTGATGTTGCCACCACTTGTTGGTTAAGTGAATATGGATTAAGATTCCCTGCTGCAGAGAAGTGTATAGAAAACAATCTAGTGGTACAATTTGAGCTTGGTTGGGAAGGACAGGCCGCTACTGCTCCAGCATCCAGATTCAATCGACCATAAGACAAAGGCACTGCAGCTGATCCTCTTCTTGACTTTGAGCGTAAGGTCATGGCAGTCCTCTCACAAGATATGTAAAGTGTTGTCCCTTTGAATGACCACAGTCTTAGACTTGATGTTAAGACCCCATGCTTTGCACGACTCATTCAGTGCTGTAGTTGCGTTTTGAGGTGGGTCATAGGTAATGGACTTCTTTTTTCGTTTTACTTCAAATTGTTGTGAAAATAGACTTCATTTTACTTAATTCATTTTACACAAACTGAAGAGTTTGCCATCCATTTTGTGGTGTATATCCACTTCAAAATCTGCCATTGACTAGGATGATGAAAACCTCTAGGATTCATTCCAAAGTTAGAAATTTCACTGAGACCTGATGCTTCACAAAAATGTATTTCCAACTTTTGGAATTGTTATACAGTGCTAACATTTGATACAGCATTAACGTGTACAACTTCTGGAATCATTATATAACATACCTATGTGTGATTAAAACTACTGTTTAAAGTTGTTATTCTGTAGGGATGGCAGGAATTACCTTGGATGACTTCATTCCATGCCATTAAAAGTAACTTTAAATGGATATAAGGTGTCATTCGTGACTTAAATAAAATGTCTTAAAAATGTCTTATGCTGTTCTATAAGAGGAATTAAACACTGCAGGACATCATGCTATTGGAAAATAATGAACTTTGGGGTGGAAGAGAAGTCACATTTCATATTTCATCACACCAGTCTATCTTTGCTTGTTTTACAATAGCAACAACCCTATCTCAGAGGGAGAGCCCCGCCACCCTGCGAAGGAAGCTCATTTCAGCCACTTGCGATCTTGTTCTTGGTCACTACCCAAAGCTCATGACCATAGGTGAGGGTACAAAGTAGATCAACTGGTAAATTGAGAGCTTTACATTTCGGCCCGGCTCCCTCTTCACAATGATGAACAGGTACAAGCTCCGCTTCATAGCAGAGGTAGGGTGAGAAGCTCGGACATCCAGGTGGAGCTTGAAGTAGAACCGCTGCTCCTCCGCTTTGTGTGGAGTCAGTTGTGGTGGCTCGGGCATTTGATTAGAATGCCTCCTGACTGCCTCACTGGTGTGGTGTTTCGGGCATGTCCAACCGGGAAGGGTCCCCGGGGTCAACCCAGAACACACTAGAGGGACTATGTCTCTCAGCTGGTCTGGGAATGCCTTGGTCTACCCCCGGAAAAGCTGGAGGAAGTGACTGGGGAGAGGGACATCTGGACCTCACTGATTAGGCTGCTGCCCCTGCAAACCGACCCCGGATCAAGTGGAGGATGATAATGATGACGATGATGATAATGACTATAACAACAAACCACAAAGTGTTTATTATTACTGATGAATATATATTTTCAATGTTAGTTTGATTGCAACAAATTTCTAATAATGGGCATGGATCAATTTGTATTACAAACCCATTTTTTTAACAACTCCATTTGTATACAATGGAAAGATTTCACAAATAGGACACGAGAAAAAAGAACCTTGTCCAGTCAAATCATTGTGTCTTTATCATCTCCCTGAGAACAGGCACGAATCCCAAAAACAGCCAAATCATAATTGCAACACTTTCACATCATGTCCAGTATAATTACAGGGCAATGAAAGAAGTTACTACTAGTTGCTATTGACCTATATCAGATCACTATATCTTCAGGGGTAGTTTTGATTCTTGTGAATGTCCATGTCCAAGTGAAAATGATTCACAGAAAGTACAGGAAGACACATTCTCTTTGAGTTGTAATCTGACAAGTACAAACTTAAAATCTTTTGTATGATTCTTTCAACTTGAAGCGTTTAAACACAGGGTGGCATAATGTTGTAGTGGTTAGCACATCCGCCTTACAGAAAGAAAGCCGTGGGTTTAAGTCCCATTGTTTTCGTGGGATTCCTTCAGTTAATTAGGCTAAGTGGCTGTTCCAAAATGACCCCTAGGTTTGAGTGTGAGTATGAATGAATGTGTGTGTATGTTGGCCCTGCGATGGTCTGGTGAGCTGTTCAGGGTGTACCCCACTTTCACTCAGTGTTGGCTGTGATGGGCTCCAGCCTCCCCCCCCCCCGGCCCTAGTAGGATTAAGCAATTTGGCAAATGAGTATGCCTTGAAAAGCTCTCCAGACCATCGCATGGCCAACACACACAACCATTCACACTCACACCTAGGGTCAATCTCGAACAACCAGCCTAATGTGGACGTGTTTGGATTGCAAACATGCAAGAAACGTCCGAGCCCTTGAATCAAAACCAGGACTGTTTTGCTGTGAGGCAGATTTGATATCCACTATGCCACTGTGCCACAGATTATGATTATTGCATTGCCTTAATAAAAAAAAGCGGAGACTATGCTAGAAAAATCATACACAGTGAAAGATAAAGTATTAGGATGTCACCAATGCCCTCTAAGTATTCATGTCATTGTTTTATTTACATTAGTTTAGTGATCTGATGCGGAACTCTGGAATAAAACGCTAGGCAACATGCTGTGATAGAAAAATAATCATTTACTATTACTGCCCAGAAGTTGAAATAATTCCAACAGTAACAATGTTTGATGAATAGTAGATTAGTAGAATAGTAAATAGTAAAACTATTTACAATATATATATAATACTCATTTGCTGAGGGCAAGGTGGATATCGCTAAATAGAGATTGTCAAGTGATACGCATTTTACCTGATGCAAATAATTATTTTAGTTTACACTACACTGGAAAATAATTATAGCAAACTGAATCAAGATTTTTATGATTTACTTTGAGATGTTTCACGCTTGACAGAGATCATGTGCTCTCTGTTACAAAATCTTTTCACATTCATTTAAAATCTGAAAGTGTCTGTTTGCTTGTTTTATCTTTTAAAACATAAAGAAGGGGAAACACTGAGGGGCATAGTGGTTACCATGTCCCCCTCACAGCAAGAAAGTCATTGGTTTGGGACCTGGGCTCAGAGAGGGAGTTTCTCTGTGGAGTTTGCATGATCTCCTTGTGCTTGTGTGGGTTTCCTCTGGGTATTCCGGTATCCTCCAACAGTCCAAAGACATGCACATTAGACTAATTGGATATCCTCAATTAACCCAAGGTGTGTTGCCCTGC
Source organism: Neosilurus mollespiculum (assembly GCA_030014195.1). Taxonomy (NCBI): domain Eukaryota; kingdom Metazoa; phylum Chordata; class Actinopteri; order Siluriformes; family Plotosidae; genus Neosilurus; species Neosilurus mollespiculum. Next base: position 23,789,672 of record JAQMYF010000007.1, read on the forward strand.
TATGGACTGGCGAGCTGTGCAGGGTGTACCCTGCCTTTGCCCAGAGTCGGCCCGCAACACTTATAGGATTAAGCAGCATGGAAAATTAATAAAAAACATGAAAGCCATATCGGTTAATTTACGGTTCATATATGGTTTGACATTTCATAGAATTTCTAGGATTTCATAATTAGTGACCCTGACGAACCGTATGTTTCTGCTCACTGTACTGATTCATACATTATCCAGAGATTAAAAGGTAAATAATAAGCAATTATAGAATGGGGCAAAGTATAATATAGAGAATTATTCAATCAAGGGGTTGTTATCTGCCAAGATCAAAGGCCAAGGCTGAATAATTTTAATCATCAAAATAATCTTTCATACGAAAGCCAAATTCTATAATTGTTTTATTATTAATTCAAAATATTATTAGTGTAAACAGGGTGGGACTGCCAGTTGTGCAAGAATCATTTAACTTATCTCATGGCAATGTTGCATTAATTTAGATTATCCCATGGCAATGATGCACGCACACACACACACACACACACACACACACACACACAAACACACACAAAACAGGCTACCAACTCTCAGGCTGCAACAACTCTCAGTGTTGCTGTTTGTTTAGTCCTCTTTTTTATTTTATTTTTTTTAACCTATAATTAGCCTCTGGCACATTTGTCATGCGAGTACTGGTGTGCATTGCAATACAGTGGTGGGCAAAACAATTTTACATCTCTCCAGGACTTGGCAATGTACTTGCCTTATAATACCACCATCAAGCGTGATGTCACAGACAGTTCATAAGTATGTGGCAGTCAGAGATTGCAATAGGCTAATATTAAAGCATACTTGTTAACAACTATATAGTATACAGTTGTAAACAAGTAATGTTTTATAATCACACCATCCAGTTCACCCAGATAAGGATGGGTTCAGTTGTGAGTCTGGTTCCTTTGAGTCAAGGTTTCTTCTTCATGTTTTCTCCACTGGGAGGACGAGGATGAGATGATGTATGCTGTTTAAGCTGCTATACAAATAAAACAAAATCAAAAATCAGAAACCAGAAGAAACCAGAAAAAAAAAAAAAAAAAAAAAAAAAAAACAGAATAAGAAGCAAGAGTTCTTTAGAAAAGTCACTGGATCAAGGAAGTCCTTATGATGACGATTATTACCTATTGTGTCCTACACTTCACACAAATGTGGAATCAGGGAAACAGGAATTTGTACCATAAAATGCGGTTTACAACCAGTATACACTTTAAACGTGTTTTACAATTAAATATAGCATCCCGGCCAGTGTTCTGGGAAAATATTAGAATTAAATTAGAATAAGGGCAGTGGTGGCCCGGTGGCAGGGTTCTGGGTTACTGATCCCAAGGTCGGGGGTTCAGGCCCCACTGTCACCAGTTTGTCACTGCTGACCCCCCCACCCCCACCCCCTCCCCAGTGCAGTTAACTGGGTTATCAAAGGCCAGCCATGTCTCTCACTGTCTGAGGCGAGAGGCATGTAAAAGAACCATTGCTGATTTTTGTAAAGAGGAGGCTGCATAGCCATCAGCATGTTTCTGCCCTGCAATGGCCTGGCGAGCTGTCCAAGGTGTACTCTGCCCTCAACCAGAGTCAGCTGAGATGGCTGCTAGTAAGCTTTTGCTAGTAATGCTAGCTACTTCGATGAGTCAGAAATTATGTAACACTATGGTAAACGGAACAATTCAAGTAGTTCTTTTTTACTTTTCTTCTGTTTTAGTTCTTACCATTTCATACTAGGGCACTGAGAACATTCAACTGTGTAAATTAAAAAATGGGTGTCTTCTAAAATTTTTGACAGGTAGCGTTTCAACAAAATAAAAAAAATTGAGAGGGAACTGGAAGGGGATAACATTAAGAGCCACTAAATTGTTTAAAAGTATATCTTATTGTTGAATAAAAAAAATGGAAAATTCCTGCTGTATAAGAGAAAATATTTGTAATTTTCTTTTTGTAAACTATAATAATAATAATCTTTCTCATAATTTTGACCTTAATATGTCATTATAACTTAACATGTTATGAACTTAATATGTCATTATAGTGAAATACAAGTCTCATTATAATGAAATCTGAGAAAGTCTTTAATAATTAGTATCGCCATGATGAGTGGACATGTCTGAACCGTCTGACGGTAGGAGTAGGAATGTCAAAATTCTTGTTGCACAAATGGGGACTGGTACCAGAGAATGACTTTGTCTGTGAGTGCGTCAAGAACCACAGACTATAGCTTATTACTTGGTATCTCATAGGTATGACTTAGTATCTCAAACTCATGACTTAGTATCTCATACTCATGACTTACTATCTAATTAGTATTTTATACTTGCATACTTATGAGATACTAAGTCATGAGATGCTAAGTTATGAGTACGAGACAATAAACCATAAGTATAAAATACTAATTAGATAGTAAGTCATGAGACGCAGGATTTTCACTGTGATATACAAATCGGCCTTTTTGTTTACACCAGCACAAGAATCCTAATGCAATTTAATGTCAAAGGCTTGAAAGTAATAGAAATGAACAAATAACCCCTACCTCTCTCTCTCTCTCTCTCTCTCTCTCTCTCTCTCTCTCTAATGCACACACAGAATTAACATGCATCATTACGAGTGGGGTCTATAAATATTGCAAGATGTCAAGTGAATCTAATGATTAACAAACACAATGCCATTTAAATGACCATGAAGGTGACTTGGATCTGAGGAATTCACCACACTGAGGAATGCCTCAGACACTTAAATCCTGAGTATGGCAACGCACATAGATGTTTTGTTCTAACAGGAATAATTTGTTAAACCTAGTGGGGGGAAACGCACACTAAACTACTTGATTATCCTCCAACAAACTTCAGCATACTTTCAGCCACACTAATGATTAATACACTTTCTATTTTAGTCTGTTCAACTGTTTCTTTCTTTTTGTTGTGCCATTAACAACAGACATGGTCATGCAGCAGCTTTGCAGAAATCTATTTCTAGTCATCCAAGCTTTATCATAGTCTTCTTTTTTGTGTAGCTCTGTAACTATTTCAGGGTGAACTTCTAAGTAACATAATTTATCATTTGAGTTCTTGAGTGATGTTAGGTTTGCAAAATACTATCCGTGCACAATGGACTGTATCTTAAGAAAAAAATAAAGCAGCCCAAAAAGTTGAAGAACCTTGTGGGATACCACTGTTGCTTAGGAGGTTTGTGTGATGTGTGGTATGGTTGGTCAAGATACAAGAGCATGAACTCAGCATTTTATTTATTAAGGCAATTTAAGAATCATGATGGGTGGCATAGAGGTTGGCATGTCCGCCTCAGAGCAAAAAATGCCTGGGTCTGACGCTTAAAATCAGAGTTGAAACTCATTCTATTCATTCTGTGGGCAAGGGTGGGGTACACCCTGGACAGCTCATCAGGCCATCGTAGAGCCAAAACACACACATATGATTCACCGTTAGCTAAGCTCATGCAAGGAGAAGGTAGATAAAGAAAAGAAAAAAAAAATATACATGAGGAAGGTGGTTCAGGAAAATGCAAAAAAGGCAATGCAATTGTAATCAAAGAATCGAAATATCTGTCCCAGTATGAAGGCTTCCGGAAAAACAATATGATTAAACTATCTTTAAATGTACAAGAAACCACACACAACCATTCACACTCACAACAAGGGGTGATTTGGAACAGCCAATTAGCCTACGGTGCACATTTTTGGACTGTGGGAGGAAACCAGAGTATCTGCAGGAAAACCATGCAAGAACGGGGAGAACATGCAAACTCCTCATAGAAACGCCCGAGCCCGGGAATTGAACTCAGGCCTTCTTGCTGTGAGGTGGACATGCTAACCACTGCACCACCGTGCCATCCAGAGTTGAAACTGAGTTATTTAAATAAAATTTGGTTTACATTAACTATACCAAAATTTTTTTTTTTAATTCATGATGTGCATGTACTTTTGTGAAATTTAAATTGAAAGCAATTTTACAGTCAAACATATTACAGTTACATTTTCAGTACATTAGAAATGCATTAAATCCCCTTTTATTTATTCATTCATTTATTTTCTGAACCGCTTAATGCTAATTAGGGTGGCAGGGAGGCTGGCGCCCATCTCAGCCGACTCTGCTCGAGGGCAGAGTAAATCCTGGACAGCTCGCCAGGCCATCGATGTAAATTCCCTTTCAGAAAAAAAGTTTAAAAAAAAAAAAAAAAAAAAAAAGTCGAATCAAGCATTCCAAATTAGGTGTCATTGATTAGAACCTTCTGCAGGTGGGACCTATCGAAGCATCTAGGGTCTAATTTGCTGTCATTGATTCCGCCATGAATTCTGCATCAAAGAGAGCTTGAAGATAATGTGAAGCCATTTCTCCGAAAGTTGAAGTTGAACCGGGGTTAAACTTTTCAATGGGATCACGTAAGCACATTAACAAACTTACCAAGCAATTGCTTGAGAAGGAAAAAAGTGGCCAGATTTGAAGCCCAGTAAAATGGCTGTGGAGGGATTTGAAAAGGGGAAGAAAACACTCAAACATCTTGCAGCTGAAAGAATAGAAAATCATGCGAAATGTCTATGACAGGTTATTTCTACTAAAGGGGCAATAGTTAGTTCTGAGGCCATGGGTGTATTTACCTTCTCCACAGAAGAGTATTATGACTATAGATATTTTTGTACAATAAATGACTGAAAACTACAATTTCCTATATCTTTATCTGTAGACATCTCCTGTATTAAAGATCGTCAAATGTTTGCTTTTTAAATTTGTTAAGAAAAATCAACAGTTTCCACGGAATGAACAATTTTTTCCTTAAACAACTGTATTCATCTAGTTTGTTGATTCACAAAAAACACAATGTAATACTTAAGGTAACCTTTTCGCAGCCATTATAGGGTACTTGTATTTCCATTAGAGGTTTCAGCATAACATGCATTAACCCTAACAGCATAGAATGTCACATTCAAAAAAAAAAAATTAAATAAGGCTTCACATCAAAAATTACTATTATCAGTGCTATATCATTACAGCGTTCCTAAGATACACTTGCTTACAGAATGGGAACATATGATTCACCGTTAGCAAAGCTCATGCAAGGAGAAGGTAGATAAAGGAATGGGGGGGGGGGGAGCATACATGAAGAAGGTGGTTCAGGAAAAGGCAATGCACTTGTAATCAAAGAAAAACGAAATATCTGTCCCAGTATGAAAGCTTCCGGAAAAACAATATGATTAAATTATCTTTAAGTATAGAAGGAACCTGTAGCTCGATAGCACTGCAAATACCAAATTATCCACCTGGTATGATTGATTATAAAGGTTAAAATGGTGGCTTAAGTGACCAATAAATATGTTTTAAAAACTAATATGTGATCTGGAATGTGCTTGGCTGGACCTCCTGTCGGTTATTTTATATACAAACTAATTTACAGGTCACTGTGAATCCTGGGGCGGCGCTTCATGAGCATGAGTGGGAAAGAGGGGGTAGGTTAATGAAGTACAAAAAATATTTAAGTGTCAAATCCAGTTATACTTAACTGTTAGAGACCTAGGTCTGTAGGTGTGTGTTAGATATCTTTGTGCTCATAAGAATAATGTTTCATATTGTGATGTTTTTCATTATAATCTTTTCTGCACCGCTGTGTGTTCCTGTATACGTAAAAAGCAGAGTGTTAATCTGTTCAGCACCCATTTATGGGGATATCACTGTCCCCATGATGAATGTGTTTAGAGAAATGCCAGTGTCAAAATATTACTCTCGAATCTTAAATGTTTTTAATTTGCTGTTTACTTTCAAGTGGTTTGAACAGCAAAATGGATTTAAAAAAAAAAATAAAAGATATGAAAAAGAAGAGATAGATGAGTGCCTAAGGATTTTTTTTTCCTTGGGTGAGAAGCTACAACAGAGGCTAGTACAGCAAAGGCTCTCATCCATCGGGGACACCACTGATCCTTTCTCAAGAGGTGAACCAAATAACTAACTCTATTCTATCACAGACTTCAGTGAAGCCAATAAAGCAATGAACTCATTTTTAAAAGCATTAAGCAAGAAGAAATTCAGCCAACAGTACATAAAAAACCCCAGAGCCACAAAATATAGCAACACTTGGACAAAACTGGTGATCTGAAACTTTCGACATCCATCCAGTCTACAACAAACAGCCTGTTTTTTTTTTTGTTTTTTTTGTTTTTTTTCTTTATCACCATGTAGATGGGACTGGGGGGGGGGGTCGTGGAAACCAGCTGAAGTTCATCAAGGAGCTTAAAAGTTGTGTAAAAACCATGTGAATAGTGAAGAACATTTTGAGCTTGAAAATAAACAAAAAACAAAAACAAAACAAGCAGCCTAAGCCGTGAGGTCCAGACATCCCTCAGCCTAGCCACTTCCTCCAGCTCTTCCGGAGGGACATCGAGGCGTTCCCAGACCAGCAGAGAGACATAGTCCCTTCAGCATGTTCTGGGTCAGCCCAGGGGTCTCTTTCCGCTTGGACATGCCTGAAACACCACACCAAGTAGGCGTTCAGGGGCATTCTAATCAGATGCCCGAGCCACCTCAACTGGCTCCTCTCAATGCGGAGGAGCAGCGGTTCTACTCCGAGCTCCTCCCGGATGGCTGAGATTCTCACCCTACGCATTTATTTCTCTGGAAAAATCCTTCATTCATTCATTTTCTGATCTGCTTAATCCTAGTTAGGGTCACGGGAAGGCTGGCGCCCTCCTCAGCCGATTCTGGGCGAGGGCTCTTTGGTAAAAAAAAAAAATACATTTAGGTTTAGGTTTAGGTACAATTTTAGGAAAGTCTACTGGAAATTTATAACATCATTGATATAACATGGGACACATTTCTCTGGTCTTTAAGTGTAAGTTAGTAAGCCCATAAAGTGTCACAACATGAGCTTAGGTCAGAAAAGGTTTGTCCATTAACTCAGGTGTTTACATAGAATTTGAAAGAGGGGGGAAAGCAGTGATATACTGGAACATGTAATTAATGAAATACGCTTTTTACCAATGTAGTTTTGGGCAGCGCGGAGGCATAGTGTTTAGCACTTCTACCTCACAGCAAGAAGCGACAGTGGTGGCTCAGGCTCTGGGTTACTGATCAGAAGGTCGAAGTTCAAGTCCCATTACCACCAAGCTGCCACTGTTAGCTCCTTGAGCAAAGCCCTTAACCCTCAACTGCTCAGGTGTATAAAAAATAAATAAGAAGGTCCTGGATTTGGGCTCAGTGTGTGGAGCTTTCACGATCTCCCTGTGTTTGTGTGGGTGTCCACAGGGTACTCCTCCCATCTCCAAAGAGACAAGACTATTAGGCTAACTGGATATTCTCGATTACCCCAAGATATGAACGTGAGTATGAATGGTTGTATTATCTGTGTTGTTCCTCATCTTCAGTCAGAATGTGTCCCCACGACCCTAATAAAGGATTAAGTGTTCGGCAAATGAGAAGAAATGTGACTATGTAGTTTTTTTATCTGTTGTCAGAAAGGGCTTTATGCAGGTTTGTTGTATTCATATAGTTTTGTCAAGACAAGCAGAAAATGATAGATATGAAACTCTCTCTCTATCTCTCTCTCTCTCTCTCTCTCTGTGTGTGTGTGTGTGTGTGTGTGTGTGTGTGTTTGTGTGTGTGTGTAAAATGGGTTGGCCTAAGTGATGTCATCCGTTTCCTTCTCTCTTGAGGAACGTTACTGCACTTAGTGTGGAGTGGAGAATTGCGCGCACCTCAGAAAGACGCACGGTACCAGCTACAGTACACAATTCAGCACTGGTGGGATGTCATCTCTGGATTATCACTCTGAACGCTATGCTGGACATAAAAATGTCCCGAGAACATCCCTGAAGTCTGGGCGCACGCTTCTTCGTCTTCCATAAGACAAGTGCGCACTTGTGAAAGTGAACTCATGAACTCATGGCGATGCGTTGATGGCGTGCTGAGATGTAAGACACCGGCGCGTCTTTTTGGCTGTCCATATTCAGGCGCCGAGCGGAGAGGATGCGCGCAGCATGGAAGTGAGCGGACAAAGCAGACAGAACGACACGGACGGGCGCAACACGACTGCAGCTGCAGCGTGGCCACACACGGAGGCAGCGGCAGCCTTCATTATTCTCGTGGCGTCGCTTCTCATCCTGGTCACCATCGTCGGGAACGCGCTGGTCATCGTAGCGGTGCTGACGAGCCATGCGTTACGCGCGCCCCAAAACCTCTTTCTGGTGTCTCTTGCCTCGGCGGACATCCTGGTGGCGGCTCTGGTCATTCCGTTCTCTCTCGCCAACGAGGTGATGGGCTACTGGCGTTTCGGCAGTGCGTGGTGTGCGCTTTACCTGGCATTGGATGTACTTTTCTGCACGTCCTCCATCGTGCACCTGTGCGCAATCAGCCTGGACCGCTACTGGTCGGTTACCAAGGCGGTGAGCTACAACGCAAAGCGCACTCCAGCGCGCGTTAAATCCACGATCGCGGTGGTATGGGCGATCTCCGCCGTCATCTCCTTCCCGCCGCTGGTCATGACCAAGCACAACGAACGGGTATGTATCATTAACGAGGAGCCGTGGTACATCCTGTCGTCGGCCATCGTGTCCTTCTTTGCGCCAGCGCTCATCATGATCGCCGTCTACCGCAAGATCTATCGCGTGGCCAAGCAGCGCGCGTCAGCCGTCTTCGCTGCTAAGAACGGTGTCCCACGGTCGCGCGCCTCGCCTTCCGAGACGTGCCTGCCGCGCGATGCCAAACCTGAAGCAGAAAGTCCGAGCAGCCTGAGCTCCGGGAGCAACCGGCAGCAGCAGGAACGAAGAAACGACGACGACGACGACGAAGAGGAAGAGCTCGACGACATCGACCTGGAGGAGAGCTGCGCGTGGGACGGTCAGCCCCCCAAAAGCGGCAGCGCGCGCTTCGCAAAGCGCAGGAAAACGGAAAGTCGGACGGAGAGGAACTGCTGCCGCACCACGCCGTGGGCCTCCAGACAGCCCCGCACCGTTCTGCGCGTCGCCAGGCCGCTCAAAGTCCCGAGGCCAAGCGCGCGGAAAACCAGAGCGGCACAGATGCGCGAGAGGCGCTTCACCTTCGTCCTCGCGGTGGTGATGGGAGTGTTTGTGCTTTGCTGGTTCCCGTTTTTCTTCACGTACAGCCTGCAGGCGGTGTGTGGGGAACGGTGTCGTGCTCCAGATGGCCTTTTCAAACTCTTCTTCTGGATCGGCTACTGTAACAGCTCTGTGAACCCCATCATTTATACAATATTTAACCGGGACTTCCGGAAAGCGTTTAAGAAAATCATGTGCGCGTCTGCAACTCAGCGCGTCTCATGAGGAGTTTGGCTGAAAACTTTGGCCCCTGGACCTTATTAATGGATTTATTTAAAACCTGGTTTCCTCTCCACAGCAACTTTTAAAAAACTACAAATTAGACCAAAATATAATTTTGCCAAATGAATGCAAAACTTTGTTGGAATTTCAAGGTTGACTAGATCAAGGCAACTCTTTATAGATTATTATTATCATCATCACTATTATTATTATTATTATTATTATTATTATGTTAATAATAATAATATTAATAATAATACATCCTCTTTTAGTTCAAGGTGTATCCCGCCTTCTCCCATTGACGGCTGTGATAGGCTCCAGCCTCACCGTGATCCTAATAGGATGACGCGGTTCAGCAAATGAGTGAGCCACTTTTATGTTTCCACAGGATAATGTGATTAAAATTATGAGGAAAAACTGGTAACCTTGTAAATCCAGAAACAGGCTGAAATGTTTGTCCATTATATTTGTAAATAGCCTACTTGAAATGTTTATAATGTAAAAAAAAAAAAAAAAAAAAGTTGAAATGATTTAAATAAGCTATAAATGTGTCATTTATATCTTTTTTGTCCTTGTAATGACACATTTCAACAGTGTTCAACTGTCTGAAATCAGGAATCAGCACAATGTCCTATAAATGATGTGGAGAAAAAAAAAAGATATATGTTTTTATTTTTTTCAGGTAACACTTGCCTTATATTTTCAGATTGATAAGGGAAAAAAGCTCATTATCAACAACATTTGAGAATTAATTCAATTAATTTAGGGGGAAATGTCTATGTGCAGTGTATTGAATCCCCAATGTTGAACTCACCCTTCAAGTGTTCCTTGGTGTCCAGCTGGGCTTATATTACCATTGTTAATTAATTATAATCAATTTATACATTTTATATTATGTGGCATTTTGGGGCTTTGAATTAAAGCCAAGCCAAACCTGAGTCATGAAATTACAGATTTGATACATATGTGAATCATTCTATTTTATTAATTATGTTTTGTTCTCAATAATATTTTAAAATATTTATATTTTATTTTCGAGCTATTGTTCATCATCAATAATATGTCTTAATATGTCGCACCTACATATAAGACTGAAACTAATCAGTGTCACTTTTCAGTGAATCCAGTGATGTTGATTTATGAAGATTATTATTTTCCAACATTGACCAAGGGCTCAGTCAGGTCTCAGCTCAAGACCTCCAAAGGTGCACCGATTACATTCCCTCATTTACCTTGAGCAGAATATTTGTCTAGGAGAAACATTACACTGTACAGTGGAGTTCTATCCCTGCCATAATAAATCTAGACCAACTCATGAAGGGCTTGCTAATTACTTATCAAGTAAGTGCGAAACCAGGGAGAACACCAAACTATGTAGGAGAGAAGTTTGACATTTGTTTTACAAAGCATTCCTTAAGTGTTTGGACAGTGAGACATTTCTTATTCTTGTGTCCCCTGTATTCCAGCACAATGACTTTAATACTTTAATATTTACCATGAAAGGTATTTATATCTATACCAGGTAATCCATCTAAGAATCACACTCCTTGTATACAGTACTTTGCTCCTTGACTAACATTCCCATACTGTAAGGACTTGGTTGCAAATCCTTAGAGACATCAAAGGACATAGACATCACTACAGGAATAGCTTTTTTTCTTTGGGATGCTCTTACAAGCCTTTCTGCTTGTTTACAGGCTTTTTGCCTTCAGTGTTTTCTTGAAATGCACTCTGTGTGTGGTATACAAGCCATGGCATGCCACTGAAAATTGACTGGTCTCCTGCAAGGTGATGTGGCAGTGAGTTTCTGAGACACATCTTTGGGTTTTCTCTTCGTTGCAGTGTTTCTGGAGACTACAGATATCATCATGCTGTTTTTATTTTTTCTTTCCCCATTTTAAACCATGTTTCATATAAGACTTGGTATATGCTGTGAATAAAATTCCACATCTTTATAATTTATCTATACTTATTTATATTCATCTATAAAATTCCACATCCTTAAGTGACAGATTACATCATAATTTTATCTTTACATTACACTTCAAAATCAGATCAGTTGAAACAACCAATATATACTGGTTAACCCCCCCCCCCATCCCCCCACCCCCCAATATGAATGATTGAAATGTATCCAATCAAAACATTGGTTGCCTCAAACAACTAACTTTGGTTGCTTTGTCAACTGTTGAAACATAGTAACATTCTAAGTCATATGTCTACAATGGAAATATCCTAATACAGTTGTCAATCTCAAGGCCTGTGGGCCAAATCCAGCCCGCCATCTCATTTTATATGGCCTTTAAGACATTTTAAGAGCTTTCAAAGATATGATTATCGTACATTCTTTGAATCGACCATTACTATGAAACCTAATTCATCATCCTTCCACTAGGTGGCAGCAGCCTATATCAAGTAAACAGCTGGCCATTCATGACTCAAGAAAGATTGCATGCTAACTTATCACTGTTAAGCACTGTCACAAAATGCAAGCGAATAAAGGAAAAGAGGACAAATACCTAAACTAATCATTTTGCCATGCAGATTTCATGGTTGCCCTTTTACAATAGATGTTCAGTGATTATTTGGCCCTTAATCACCCTTAAATTTAATTATGTGGCCCTCAGTGAAAATGAATTTGACACCTCTGCTAAAAAAAGGAGGATGTGAAGGTGCATATATGTTACAACCTCGTTACAACCTGGTGTTGGCCCTGGAATGGTCTGGCAAACTTTTCAGGGTGTACCCCGCCTTCGCCCAGTGTCGGCTGAGTCAGGCTACAGCCTCCCCGTGACCCTAAAAGTGCTTCATTAAATGATTGAGTGAATTAGTAGTTACAATTAATGTTAATTAGTCACACCAACCAGCTTATATGGGTTACTTTACAAACACATCTCTGATCTGATAATCTCTCCCTCTCTCTCTCTCTCTCTCTCTCTCTCTCTGTGTGTGTGTGTGTGTGTGTGTGTTATTCCAAACATGTAATTTAGTTCACACTTAAGCAAAGTAAATGAGTAAAAAAATCTCTATATAGCACAAAACTATAGCCAAATACAGTGGACCGTAATCATCATACTGAATATAACTTCTTCTTTCTTACTTCTATTTCATTTACACACCTGTGGGTTAAGGGCCCAATAGAGTCAGCTTGGTGATGAAACCCCAACCTTCTCTTCAGGAACCCAGAGCCTTAATCAGTGAGTCCCCACTTCCCATCGAGCATTTGGAAGTACAGCCGAGCAGTGGTGTAGGGCACTGGCGCTTCATATCAAGCAGGTTCTGGCTCTGATATGTTAGTTGATTGGGTCCTTCCTGTGTAGAATTTGTGTGTTCTCCTCATGCATACATGGGTTTCTTCTGGGTGCTCTTGTTTCCTCCCACAGTCCAAAGACATGTCAACTGGATATTCTAAAATGCAGGTGTAAATGTGATAGTGAATTAATATCTGTTTTTCAACATCAACTGGAATTAGTAATAACTCACCTACTAACTTCAGTATTAAAAAAAATAAATAAATAAAAAAATAAATAATAATAATAATAATACCTTCACATTTGCTACCTATAAACTGAGGGAAATTGTGCATGTTATCAAACTGGGAGCTTACACTTTACTATTTTCAGTGTGTGTTTAACCTACAGCATGTAATCTCTCTTGCTCCAGGTCAGGTCAGGTCAGGTCGAGGCTCAGCAACATTAATGTGGCAATTAAATGAAGTCAACTGATGACCTGAACGTACTGAAAGAGCAGGTTATAACACTAATGGACGTTTTCTTCCCTGATGGCTCGGATATAAAATGGGGACTCAAATAATGAAACAGTGGTTCCGGGAGCATGAGGAATCGTTTTCACATATGTATTGGCACCCCAGAGTCCTGCCCTCAACCCTATTGAAAGTTTTCAGGATGAGCTGGAAAAGACTTTATGGAGTGGTTAAATTTTTCTCTCATCAATTCAAGATGTTGGTGAGAAATGAACCCGACACTGGATAAAAATAAATGTTATGTTGCTTAAGTTTGTTGAAACAATGGCATGACGATCATGTGCTTTAAGCAAGGCTGAAGGCAGAACAACAACATATTTGTATGTGCAATTATTATTATTATTATTTTTTGGCCGTGCAATGCATCTCTATCATTCAAATACCTGAGTACTCTGAAGCCAGATTCACAAAGGAAGGAACTGCAACTGAAATCACCTATTTTACACTGGAAGTGATTAGGAAAAGGTTTTGGGGAGCTCAGTGTTTGGGGGTATCTGTTAATGGTATCTTTAAGCTCTGATTGGTTATCACTTGGGGCAGTGGTGGCCTGGTGATAGGGTGCTGGATTACTGATCCCAAGGTTGGAGGTTCAAGCCCCACTATCAACGGGATGTCACTGCTGTCCCCCCAGTGC
>JAQMYF010000007.1:23843059-23858789 GCA_030014195.1 Neosilurus mollespiculum
GCTGGCGGGGATGCTGGACAACACAAAAAAAAAAAAAAAAAAAAAAAAAAAAAGAACCCAGAACCTTCTTGTTGTGAGACAGAGCAAAACACTGCACCACCATGCCATTTCTGCACACTCAGTAGCCTGATTTATTTGTTTTTGCAGTACTCAAGTCTTTCAGCAATTTTTTAAGATATTATCTTCACTGGAACCAGTCAAATGTCCCCACGATATGAAAATAATGATGTTTTCTTATCATGACAAGAAAACATGCTCTGTATAATAGGCTACACAGTATCCTCCCCACAACCATTCTGGTCATTCTATGATTAAGATCTTCTCTGTGTTGACCTTATCACTCACAGCAGTGAGCTCACAGCAGAAGTATGGCTGACCAGCAGTGGCATGATGGATCACTGGGATATTTCAGGTTTAAACTATCTGACTTGCATATAAATTGAAAACTTTTAACTAAATAAGAATGCACACGGAAACAATAAAAGTACAAATTGATGAAAAACACCATTCATCTGTTTTGTTTTGTTTTTTTTTTAATAACAAGTAGCACTCACTTAAAAGGAAGAAATGGTGCATTATTATTGTGATGATTATAATGATAATGATAGTTAACATTATTACTATCACCTTCATTTGTTTATCTGTCTGTTTGTTTGTTTTTCAGTTTGTCTTTGACCACAATACTGACCTCACACATGACACATCACCAAACTTGCTGTGGACTCGGCTCTACCTGAGTCCCAAATAGGACTTGATTTTGAATGCCAAGGACAAAAATGAAAGTTGGAGTAATTTTGGAGATACAGCGCTTATAACGTCGAGACAATTGCTGATAGATATGTCATTACCATGGGACACTAATAGGAAAACCATATATGGACTCTTGAATGAGACAATTATATTTGACCACGAGTGACCCTAAAGAGTCAAACCCAAGCTATCTCAAAAATATATGTTGCTTTGATTGTTCTTGTTTTTTTTTTTTGTTTGTTTGTTTTTGTTTTTTTCGCATAATTTTATCATGCCCATATACTCTTAAACATATTGCAAAACCAGCACATGGGTATTTAAAACCAGTTCCATATATGGCCTATTTGCTGCATTATCCATGCTGAATAGCGGCGGTACCTTGTACTTCATGGCTCCTCTAATTAATATTAATATTAATAGTGCGATGGCCTGGCAAGCTGTCCAGGGTGTACTCTGCCCTCGCCCAGCAAATTTGTGATCACCGAAATGAGTACAGATTAAAAACCAGGGTTGCGTATATTTTAAAAATGACTCAGGACTTTGGTCAGGCATTAAGACTTCACCATTGTTCAAAAGCATTAATTTGCTCCAGCATTAAACACAGGTCATTTGTCATTGTAATATAATATCAACATGGGATCTTGTTCTCTGATTGTATTTGAGGGTGAAATCACTGACCAAATCAGTCTATCAGCTAAAATCCTCATTATCAATGATAAGCAGTAAAAACATCGTCTTTTTTGATTATGAAATGAGAGGGGTCATAACCTAGGGCAGTTTTGCAGCATCTCCTCTATCTATTCAGAAAAGAAAATAATGAAATGCGTGTAGGGTCACCTCTAGGACCAGCTGATTTAACCTGTGACAGCTGTTAAATGCAAGGGTGATGCCAGCCTTAAAACTTACCAGTGGATTATAATTAAGTTGACCAGATAAATATGAGCTGCTAGAGAAAAATATCCCATCAGCTTTTTGGATCATTCCATTTCAGGGTCCCACTTTGCTGTTATAATACCTGTCATTCTACTGGAAAATCTTTCCACTAAGTTTTGAAGCCTGGCTGGGATTCGTGATGTTTCAAGAGCATTAGTGAATTCTGGCGCTGTTGGGTGAGGAGGTCTGAAGTGCATTCTAGTTTTTCCCCAAAGTGGAGATGAGGTCAGGGCTGTGCAGGACACTCGAGTTCTTGGCAAGCCATGTCTTCATGGAGTTCACATTGTTAAGAGGGATTTTGAAATTGTAATGGAACACACAAAGACATTGTACACAATTGTGAGCTTCTATAGTTTGGAGGAACCGCATTTGTGTGTGTGTGTGTGTGTGTGTGTGTGTGTGTGTGTGTGTGTGTGTGTAATGGTCATGTAACATTATAGCATCATGCACCTTATGATTAAAAAGCTCTACCTCTTACCCCATACATATCATGCACCTTTGACATATTATGCACCCTTTTGTGTATGTGTGTATATGTGTGAATATGTTGATAAATGTTTAAGTCTGTACATGTGTGAATATGTAGATATTTATATATGTTTGCATATATAGGATGTATGTATGTATATGTTTACATATTGGGGCTGGTGGTGTAGTAGTTAGGGTGCTGGGCTCATGATCAGGAGGTTGTGGGTTCGAATCCCTGTTTGACCACCCCACTTTGCTACGACCCCTGGGCAAGGTCCTAACCACAAGATTTCCTCTGTCCACCCAGCAGTATAAAGGGGTACCAGTAAAAATACTGGGAAGGTAACCTGCGATGGACTAGCGTCCCATCCAGGAGGAGTTGAACTCCTAGTTGCTTCATGCTACAGAATGATGAGCCTCTAGGCCTGGGTGTAAAAGCCCAACAGACTTACCTTTTACCTTACCTATGTGTACTGAGACCCCAATGTCCTCTTATGAGGACATCATATTTTTCCCAACAATATTGTATGTACGTCCTTGTAAGATCCTCATATGAGAGCCATTGGGTATTACTTTTTCCCCAAACTACTTCTTGTTTGAAGACATTGATCAAGTTCAATAGTTATTGGGTAGTGAGGGACAGAAGCAGTGTGAAGAAATGAGAAGACACACAACAATTTTTTGGCTCTCAGGAGGATATAGGTATGTGTATATATGTGTATGTAGGTATATGCACATATATAGCCTAGTGTATTTATGTTACTTGTCTTCTTTGTGCACTTTTATAATTGCTGCTAAACAGATTTTCATTGTTCATGCAACAGTTGACAAAGATCTCATCTTATGTGACCACATGCTTTTGACCATGCACAACTGGGGTGTGCATAAAAGCTAACCCAAAAATAAGTTCTTAAACTTAAGTGTAAGGGGGCAGCCGTGGCCAAATGGTTAGCGAAGCGTGTTTAAGATCTGAAGGTCACTGGTTCAATTCGCGAACCAGCAGGAAAAATGGGTGGTGGCGAAGGGAGCAAGTTGCACCTTCCCTTCTTCCACCTTCATTGCTAAAGTGCCCTTGAGCAAGGTAGCTAAGCCCCAACTGCTCTCCAGGCGCCCCACTGTGTGGCAGCCCACTGTTCCGAGTGTGTGTGTGCTCACTTTGGATGGGTTAATCGAAGAGGAAATAATTTCCCTTGTGCGATTAATACAGTATATCAAAAAGTATAATAATAATAAATAAATAAATACATACATACATACATACATACATAAATAAATAAATAAATATCTACCTATCTATCTATCTGTTGAGGGTTTTTTTACATATTTTTTGTAGTAAATCAAGAACGCATCTTAGTTGTAAGCTGTAAGATAGACTGATAGACATGTATAGTTCCATGTTTTATAACACAACACAGTGTCATATGGTTGATTCCAAGATTGTGGTACTAGCCCTGTTTCCTTTGCCTTTACACATGCAGATAATGACTGCATTTTTCATTTAAGGGTTAAGGTTTTAACACAGTAGATTAAGTATGTAAGTATGAATTAAGTAGATAACATGTCAATGGTCAATTACCATCCATGCTGATTGCATGAGAACATTACCAACATTTTTATGGTTACTTCAAATTATTCTAAACTCTGAGTCTATACCAGGATTGTACTTTCAGTAGCCTCATCAGTCAGCATCATGAAAAAAAGGATGTTTCAAGATTCTTGATTGACAGATCCATCCTTTATATTCACTGCTTATCTATAACGGTCACTGAGGAAACTGGAGCCAATCCCAGCTGACTGCAAGCTAGAAGTGGGGAACACCCTAAACAGGTTGCCAGTATACTGCAGGACTAACAAAGAGACATAAAACTATTCAAAGCTATGAGAAATTTAGAGTATCCAGACCCATGGCCTAACGTGCATGTTATTGGACTGTGGAAGGAAACCAGAATAAGCAGAGGAAACCCATGCATGGGTGACAAAAAAAAAAACCCTCTCACATTTCAGAGGTTAATAGAAAGAAAAATGATTAAAAATGATTAAATCATTATATGCATATTATTTTCCTATTTACTAAAAAGGAGAATCTATCTTTAGACATTTTGCTTTTTTGCCTGGTACATCCTGCTTGATCTGACTATTTCTGAAATTAAAAGCCGCATGCTGAGCAGCAGAGGAACTCAATCATTTACCAGGATGGGGTGCAGAAATAGAGAATAAAATCCCTTGTTTTTGAAACCCCTCATACTGAGAGGTAGTGATGAGTGACCAGATTGCTTCACAAGGTGCTTGATTCACAGGCAACAACACGAGCTGTGCTCTGTTTATGGTAAAATAACCACCATGTACCAAGTCTGACTCAGTCTCTGTAGGATGTTGGGAAGTATTTCCCCAAATCTCCTCAGAGACCATGATCATTTAAACACAAATAATCATTCATCTTCTGTGTGTTGGTTATCCTTACTCTGTCACGTACATGAGAGCCAGTTTACATCAGAGACTTAACATAATCACATGCATGTCACATAAATTATCATTATCATACCTACTGTTCAAGTAGTAATGTGTTGGTGTACTGCAAATTGCCGTTTTACCATATTGTATAGTGAATTATTTTTTTTTTTAATGTATTGATTGATTGTTAATTATCCTTTCTCCTAACGTTGCCTCATTAAGGACAAAGGAAACTCAGTTTAGCACAATATTACATTTCTACTGCTGCATCTGTTTCATGAATTGACCTCCCCCAACGCTCATGTTTATTACTGCGAGTCATCTAATAGCTTCACTCGTCAGTTCCTAGCTGCAAGCCATGAAACCTGCAATGACAGTGCCTGCCTACACAATCCTTCCTACTTATTAGTGCACACAAACCACGGGACGAGGAGGAACCAGATTGTCTATTTAAAGCACAGCTCCCTCCCAGTAATTTACGGTGTAATTAGACAAACAGATGGTAGAACGCAGGTCAGATAGATTCAGGAGAGGCATAGTACATTCAGGCTGCAGGCATCGGCCAGGTACACGGAGCATGAAAGTGATGTGCAATCTACCTGGGAACGAGGATAAATAATGTAGTGTAAGCATTACAGAAGGCAAAGCCCATAAGTCAATATTAGTGCTGAACAGTAGAACATAGTGTCATGACACTCTAGAGCTGTGTCACATGATGGATTGCTGCATGCAAACACACATATACATGGAATGCAAACATGGAAACCTTTCTTTGAAAAACCTGTTTTGAAGGTACATACACTCTTGAAGATCCTTACATATCATGAAGCCATTTAAGCAATCATTAACAATTCAATAAAAATACATAAATATATGTATATATATATATATATATATATATATGTCTCACAGCAAGTGGGTCCTGGGTTCGAGTCCTGGCCTCAGGGCATTTCTGTGTGGAGTTTGCATGTTCTCCACGTCCTTACATGGGTTTCCTCTGGGAACTCCCACTCAGAAAATGAATGAATGAATATATTGCTGGTAAAAAAATAAATAAATAAATAAATAAAAATAATAAAAAACTATTAGTGAGCACCAGCCACCCCGCGACCCTAATTAGGATTAAGCAGTTCAGAAAATGAATGAATGAGTGAAAAAACTATTAGCATGACCCAAGGATTTATTAAAACTCTCACTTTTATTTAGAATTCAAAGACTTATGAATATTGTATATGCCTGTCAAAAACAGCCAAGCTCCACTTCAAACCCCATACAAGCTTCAGGTTAGACGGTGTAGGGTAATGTCACAAAGAATACAAAATTGTAAAGATTATGTTACAGGTTAAAAATGCCATTTTAACATTAACAAAAAGTAACTGTTGTTGATTGTTTGTTTGTTTGCTTTTTGCTATACTGTATTAATCCTGCAAGGGAAATTATTGCCTCTGCATTTAACCCATCCAAAGTGAGCACATACACACACGTAAACAGTGAGCACACACACTTGGAGCAGTGGGTTGCCACACACATTGGGGCGCCTGGAGAGCAGTTGGGGGTTAGGTGCCTTGCACAAGCCCCGCCACCCATTTTTCCTGCTGGTTCGGGAATGGAACCAGTGACTTTTCAGTCCCAAAGCTGCTTTTCTTACCATTGGGCTATGGCTGCCCCTCCCCGTTTTACTTGCATAAACATGTTAAAATGCTTTTCACTTAGGCTTACAATGGATTAATGCCAGGAATTTTGCAGGCAGTCTACATTAGATCAGTGGGTCAGGATGAAGACAGAATTTTTAAGTACACTTTATTCGGAAAACCTGAACACCTGCTCATTTATGCATCAATTAGTCAATCATGGAATGCATTAAATCATGCGGATGAAGGTTAAGAGATTCAGTTCAGATTTGCATCAGAAATCAACATGTGGAAAATGCTGTATTATTTCAGGGATTTGGCCATGGCATGGCTGTGGGTACCAGATGTTTTGTAATCTGCTTATTTTGGGATTTTCATCTGTGTTTAGAGCTTACATAGAATGGTGCTATAAAGCATTGGGTGAGAGGCAATTGTGTGGGCAGAGATGACTTTTAAGAAAGGTCACAGGACTACCACTAGCTTGTTCAAATTAAATTTTTTTTGTCACATAATACATAATGTCGAACATAATTGTTTCAATTATGCTAACTGGAAATAACTCAAATAATAGCTCTTTACAACCACGATGAGCAGAAACGCATCTCAGAATTCACGTCAAACCTTGAGGCAGATGGCTGCATCATATTGAATCCACTGTCAGCCAAATGTCCCAGTTTACGAGGAGTGGCGTATCAGTATCAGAGTTTTAATTAGCATTTTCAAGGACTTATAAAACAACAGAAACTTTCATCATAATGCATTATAACAACCACAAATTTGTTCATGAATAATATTAACCAAGTAAGCTAGCTGGCTAGATTAGCATATAAAGTTCTGTGGGAGGCAATGGGGCGTACTGGTTTTTTACGGGCTTTTCTGTCTGGAGTTTGCATGTTCTCCCTGTGCTTGCTTGGGTTTCCTCTGAGTACTCTGGTTTCCTCCCACACTCCATAGACATGCACATTAGGATAAATGGCTGTTCCAAATTGCCTTTAGGAGTGAGTGTGAATGTGAATACTTGTTTGTGTGTTGGCCCAGTAATGGTCTGGCGAGATGTTTAGGGTGTACCCCGCCTTCGCCCAGTGGTGGCTGAGATAGGCTCCAGCCTCCCCTCGGCCCTAGTAGGATTAAGCAGTTGAGTGATGAGTAAGTTCAGTAGCTGCATGTCTTTGATCAGGATGCCATGATAATCTAATAGTTTGCATAACAGGATCTGTAACTCTATTCTGACATAAGTACTAAGTAAACATAATGTCTGTTAAAAAAAAAAAATAATAAGTGTGGCTTAAGCGCTGTATCACCATTAAGTGCGCTCAAATAGATAAAGCAAACTGTGCGTGTGTGTTTGTGTTTTGTGTGTGTGTGTGCTTAATCCACTCATTAAACACAACTATGAAGCAAAACATGCCATGATCAACTCATGAATTACAATTAAAACTCATGTGTTACATCTCACAAATGTTACCATTATTTGATGACTGATAGGCTGATGGATGAAAATTAAGCCAATAAAGAAATTAAAAATCATAAACAAACTCTTCAGATTTGTATAAATGCTCATTAGTAATGCTCAGTCTCCTGTTATTGTTTAACTGCCTAATATCGCTCAGGCTTAATCAAGTAAATAGGGAACGTACACAAGGAGGTTATGGTATTAGCAACAGTACATTAACTCCAATCAAAGCACATGTGGCACCAACTGATAAAAAACATGCACCTTTTTTTTAAACACCCACAAACACGATTCATAATAATGGTGCTTTCACCAGGACCACCATGCAGGAACATTGCTCTTTGGAAAATTAACTGCTGTTTCCAAAGAATACAAAGGCAATCAGAATAAGTTATGGTGCTAGAATTTGGCCTCAGAATTAATTATGCAGTATCCATCTTGGTTTCCAACGACAAAAATAAATAAATAAATGAATAAAACAACACAGCTGTAAAAATGTTTGGCCTCATCAGTGATATATTTGAAGTATTTTGGGTCTTAAGGCATATGGAGTCAGAATACATTATTAATGAAAGTTTGGTGGAAATATAAATTATGAATATTGTTCAGGTGCCACCAGAGCCCGGTTATGATAGTATGGAAGACATTGTCACCTCCTGCTTCAAGCTTTCAACAGCGCTACCTTAATCCACTCTAAAACAGTGCAAATTGAATATAGATTTTCAGATGACAGTCTTTAGGGAAGCTGTCAAGGTTAAGTGTACTCAGAAGCACTACATGTTTCATTGTTTGATAAACCTATCTGAGATGATCTCCCTATCATCTGCTATGATTTTTCATTTTCAATACACCTCCCTAGGCCCCACGCCAAGCAATAAGCTGAGCAGCAAGAGAACAGATGATGAAGAGATATTCTAAGTCCTCTCATTGTAATAGGAGAAAATGTTTCTTCTTCTAATGAGAATGTGACCAATTACACTGCTGAGGGCTGTTACCCATGTGGCACATGCTCCAGATGGTATCCCATTCCTCACTGTGCAAGACAGCTCGCAGGGATAACAAAGAATTATGGAATTAGGGAATGAATAAACAGATCCCCCAACCTTTATGCATTGAGCATTTTAGCAGAGCTCTGGGGCGCCATACTTAGGAGCTCCATACTTACACGATTGTGTTGTCGTGCCCGTGCTCACATGCCCACACAGACAACCCAATAAATGAAGAAAATGGTGGGGAAAATATACCGCGCACCTCCACCGTTGGCGCTGAGTGCACTTGCACTTCGCAGCTTATTCTCTTACTTTACATATGCATGTTTCTGTAAACTCACACTGGCAAAATTTTTGGTACTCCACTTTTATGCAGTGGCAAAATATTTATATAAAAAATTAATGCATAGTATCATGAATAATCTCTCAAAAATATGGCAAAAATGCAGATGAACCAAGTAACAATGATTCTGGAATTTCTGAGAGCTGTTTAGTAGTTTTTGGACTCTCAGATATTGACTGACACACCCCAAAAACCTCACCCACTTCATCTTCACCACATTTGTTATCCAGTGCTTTTGTCACAACTTCAATTTCCTGATGTGCAAAACAGTGCCAACTAATTTCTTTCAAGGCAAACAAAAACCTGTTTATAATTTTATTAGGAATTAAATCAAGGAACATATATTCAGTCTTTTTACAAGAATATTGTTACCGTCATTTAGTGTGTGTTGTTCAGGGTTGTTTAGCTCAGAGTCGACTGAGATAGGCTACAGCTTCCCCGCAACCATAGTGGGATAAAGCGGATCTGTGAATGAATAAATGAGTGGTCTGTTGGAAGAATCGAGAGCCCCCTGAGAAAGCATAGGGATAATATATCACCCAACAGGGTCAAACCTAGAACCTTCTTACTGTGAGGTGACAGTGCTAACTATATATAACCTTACAGCTTCCTTTGCCCTTCTGTGGTAGTTAATGTGGATGCAGTGCAGTTTAGTGTAGATTTAAACAGTTTCAGCATCGAAAAATGGCCATGTGAACACATAAATGGACTATTTCCAACACTGAACTGTGTTGTGTATTTTATTGTTGGCTCTAAAGAGAAAAGACAACAGATCAACCATAAGTCTAACACTCTTTTAGAGCTTTCACTTGTCATCTTGCTGCTTAAGGCATTACACTAGAAGAGCTGAAGCTGACTAATCAGCTTCCATGATCTCTGAACCCCTATTTGAACCTCACTGCATGTCTCTCAAGGACAAAGTGAAATTTGAACCAGAGATACAAGTCCACAGAGATCGAGTGCTCTATGGAGCACACTCACTTACTCTACGCCTCCATACACAGGCTTTGAAAAAGAAGAAGGGGTTCAGGAAAGCCCTTGTGTACATGTGCATTTTAACATTGTTATTTGTCACAAAAATAACGGCTAGTCCTAAAGTCAGTGCCATCATAAACAGCCATCTGGCCCCCGTGACTATATAAAGATCCTGAGAAAGCACAGGGGCTTGCAAATAAGCCATTACATCTTACTGATTCTCAATGTAGTTCCCTCAATTTCTAAGTGATAGTTTGGCTAAAAATGAAATTTCCACAATTCCCCCTTGAGTCCAGATCATTGAAGAAATATGTGAGACAGCCTGGGAAAACCCGCCAGTTATCACTATGGTCAAAATATGGCAAACGGACAGTGATGGGAAATTTGGTTGTGACCAAATTGTTTTCATTCCAGTAACATACTTAATAATGTAATATCAGCACTATACTATTACTTTCACCAAAACAAACTGGAACCCTTATTTATTTTTCTGAATGCATGTAATGCAACAAAGAAGTCAGCATGCAAGTAGATGCAAGTAGCAGACTAGGAAAACGTTTAATGAGGATAATCAGGCAGGATAAACCAAAAACACACTCTAAACTAGCAGCAAGCAGGCAGTGATCGAATGTATAATCTGAAAGCAGAATAAACCTGGCAGGCAAGTATTATACACATAAAGCAATGATAGAAGGCAAGGGTAAACAAAATAGGTCATACACTCGAAAGGCAAACACAATTAACAGCTCGATAATCATTTTTTTTTTCCCAAACTATAATTTTATAATGTTGTTGTATAGAAGGGAATCAATGTGGTACAAACATCTGGACCTGGTTAGCTGCATTTACTGTGTAACCATTGGAACAAGGAAACAAAAAAGGTCCCAAAGTACCAATTAAAAAAATACTTTTACACTTTCTCAAGATGCTTTATGCAAGAAGCATAAAATAGAAAACCATTTTATGTTATCAAGGAAGAATAATAAAGTGCTAGCACAGCAGATCTTTTTCTCACTCATAAGCAGAAAAACTGTAGTTATCTCAAATGCATATCATAACACGATGCAACACAAGACATTTTCATCTTTCTCATCGAGAGAGAGGGGGAGAATGAATATTGCTAACATGAAACAGAATTAGCAAACAAAAAGCTATAAAACAATATAGGAGAGAATAATCACTTATCCATATATACATAAGTATTGGATGAACTTTGCATGAACTAGAAAATACCTGAATACTAAAACCTAGAAGGTTTTTTTTGTCTTGTGGACTCACTTGAACTCTGACTAGAAACAATGACAAAATTTTAGAAAATACAGAGAAGTGTCTTAAGGGAAGAACAGGTAAAGTGGGATAACTTTTTGGAGAAAGTGTGTGCAATCACATGAGACGACATGTTTATGGGCAGTGGTAGTTTAGTGGTTAAGGCGATGGGTTACTGATCCGAGGGTCAGTGGTTCAATCCCCACTATCACCACTGTTGGGCACTTGAGCAAGGCCCTTAACCCTCAATTGCTCAGTTGTATAAAAATGATAATCGTATGTCGCTCTGGATAAGAGCGTCTGCTAAATGCTGTAAATGTTTATAATGATGCACCCAGTATGTGAAAACCATAGGAAGGTGCATTTCGCTCTCACAGGCTAAGAAATTAAGTGCAATGCTCATTAAGACTGAGTGGCAGTATGTGCTTTTTAAATAGTTTTTGATTGGCTGGGGAACTAGCTTCAGGTGTTTATGGAGTGGTGTGGGGGGTAAAGGCTGGGCCCAGACAAGAAGCACTTAAATAGTTGATATTTAACAAAATATTTCTTAAAATGTTGTTCCTTTAGTAAAATGTAAAATATTGTTCTGTTCCTACAGTGGTGTAGTAGTTAGCACGTCTACTTCACAGCAAGAAGGTCTTCAGTTCGAGTCTTGGGCTCGTTTCTGTATGGAGTTTGCATGTTCTGCCCATACTTGTGTGGGTTTTCTCTGGGTTCCCCAGTTTCCTCCCACAGTCCAAAGACATGACTATTCGGCTAATTGGCTGTTCCAACTTGACCCTAGGTGTGAATGTGAATGGTTGTGTGTGTTTTTGGACCTGCGATGGTCTGGTGAGCTGTACAGGGTGTACACTGCCTTCACCCAGTGTCAGCTGAGATAGTCTCCAGCCTCCCAGCAACCATAATAGGATTAAGTGGCTTGGCAAATTAGTGTGTGACTGAGTGTTCTTTTAGTAGGAATACCTGCATATTCGGGCAAAGCATAAAATCACACATATACAGACCAAAAACTTTACTAAACATCAAAATAAAGGACAAATGTGAAATCATCGACTTTGGCTGCATGTTTGTTGGTGGTCGAAAAACAGGTTTCAATTTTGATCTCCAGAGATTTTCACGCACACAAGTTCATCCACTCACTCACTCACTCACTCATCTATTTGCCGACCCACTTAATCCTACTAGTGACGCAGGGAGGCTGGAACTGATCTCTGCCGACACTGGGCGAAGGCAGGGTACCCCTTGAACAGCTAGCCAGACCATCACTGCGCAACACACATACAACCAATCACACTCACTCCTAGGAGCAATTTGTGCATGTCTTTGGAGAGTGGGAGGAAACCGGACTACCTGGAGGAAACCCATGGAAGCAGGAGGAGAACACGCAAACTACACAGAACCACCGGAGCCCAGAAATTGAACCCAGGGCTTTCTTTTTGCAAGGCAGACATGCTAAGCTCTACACCGTAATACTGCCGGATAATCATCCAAGTCATAAAATTATTAGATTGCTCTTCTCGGGAGCTTCACTATAATATCTTCTGTAACAGCTCAGGACAAAGTTTCTGCTCTATTGATCCAAGCATCGTGCCTTTAAGGTATTGAAGCAGTAAAGCTAACTGCCTATGCTTTTACCTCTTCATCCCTTTTAAGTCCATCCCAATGAAACCTGTATTTATCTCTCAATCAGACACGTTCTCTTCTATATATTTTATAGATTCCTCAAGTCTGAGACCTAAGCTTGTTCACCATACTTGTTTGCTTTAATGTAACTCATTAAATCTCTCTGACATTAAGCATTTGTGGTGCTCTTGGTGCAAATCTCAAACTCAGTGATCTGATGCTTATCTGATCGTCATTGAAGAAAACACATCTGGAAGTAATATCTTAGCTGGTAATCACACAGCCTGGACGCTTCTGTGAATAAGTAAATTATGAAAAATATGCACAAGAGTTTCTGTGACCGTACATGGCCTCTCACTGGCAACAGAACAATCCCGGAAGATTAGAGAACCATTCTGAGTCAAATTAATCACACCCTTCTTGTCTTACTACAAGAATGTACACACAGCTATGTATAATTATACCCTACTGTGCTGAAATACACTTTAAGACATTATGATTTTCTTCATATATCTGAATCTGGCCACATGATATACTGAGTGCGTTTGCACTTGCCATACAGAAAACAAAGCCATGCTACTGTATTTATATGATTGTATATGTAAAAGCTATGCTGCTAAATATGTTCACTCACTCGCTGAACTGCTTAATCCTACTTTTAGAGTTGTGTGTAGGCTGGAGCCTATCTCAGCCGATACTGGGTGGAGGAGGGGTACACCCGGAACAGCTCACCAGACTATTGCAGGCTCAACACACACTCAACCATTCACAGGCACATCAACAACTAGAGGCAATTTATAACAGCCAATTAGCCTAATGCTCATGTCTTTGGACCGTAGAAGGAAGCTGGAGTATGCGGAGGAAATCCATGCAAACTCCACACAAAAATGCACAAGTCTGGGACTCAGACCCTTCATGCTATGAGGAAAATTTTCCTTCTTGGAACCCAGGACCTTCTTGCTATTAGGCGGACATCCTAACCACTTTCATAGTGCTGCCTGCTAAACATGTTATTTTGGTCCAACTTTACTACCACTTTGTGATAAACAGACAGTTAGATCCCTCAAAAAGGAAAAAGATTATGTAGTGTTGCAGAGTTTCGTACATAAATACACAATTTTGAAACAAGTGGATGATCATGGCTTAACTCCACTACCATAGTAATAACAGCGTCTGATTGGTCTTGCTTTATGAATCGTGTTGAGCTGCATCATCAACAAACAAGTGTGGTACTGTCATGCCTTTACACTTATCAAGGATAAATATTTATATATAGCCAAAATGTATAGAATTTAGAATAAGACCTTACTTTAGATCAATCTGTCCTTAGTTTATGTGTAAGAGTTAAAAAAAACACTGAACAATATTAAATGTATAAAAGTGTATAAAAAGTCTGCAGGGCGGCATGGTGGCGGAATGGCTAGCATGTCCGCTTCACAGAAAGAAGGTCCTGGGTCAAGTTTTGGGCTCGGTGAAGGTATTTCTGTGTGGAGTTTGCATGTCATCTCCATGCTTGCGTGGGTTTCCTCCAGGTACTCCGGTTTCCTCCCACAGTCCAAAGACATATACATTAGGCTAATTGGCTGTTCCAAATTGCCTCTAGGTGCGAGTGTGAATGTGAATAGTTGTGAGTGTGTTGGCCCTGAGATGGCCTGGTGAGCTGTTCAGGATGTAACCTGCCTTCGCCAAGTGTTGGCCGAGATTGGCTGCAGCCTCTCCGTGTCCCAAATAGATTGTGTGCAGTCAGCCATAAATAAATAATTAATCCAATAAGGCTTATTCCCTTTTCTCATTTTTAAAAGACCTTCAGAACATTAACAGTAAAGGAAATGGTGCAGAATCAAGAGTCATCATTAAGTTGAAATTCTAAGTTACTAAAAATAGTTGCTAAAAACTAATCCGTGCACACACACACACACACACACACACACACACACACACACGCACACAAAAAAGAAAAAACATGCAGTGAGTCATCACTTCCTGGATGCTGCAGTAGGAAAATAGGAGGGTGTTGGGAAAGCAGGGCCAAAAATTACACACGAGTGAAGGTTTCACATTTGATTAGCATTTCGACTGCTTCACTAGGTGAGTGGCTTTTCCTAAAAAAGATTATTTGCCATGCACAAAAAAAAAAAAAATGATAAATAAATAATCCAAAAAGTCATTAATACTATATAACGCCTTGCCTGTTTTTAATAAATAAGCATTCTTCAAACACTGAACACATGAAAGATGAGCTCGGTTAGTTATATGGAAAATTATATAATGTAAGATCATATAAAAATATTTATGAAGATAAATGTTACCTTTTCAGAAACAAATACTCAGTTCTTCAGGCATTCCTTAAAGATGCTCTGCTGTGACTCCTCCAGGACCACGTGACACATAGTTAAACACGTCTGTTGAATTCGCTGACCCAGCATGTCGCTCAATTAGTGCAGTAAGGTTAGGTACATAGGAAAACTATAATTTTATAATTCTTCCTCTTCAAATCTTTAGAGAAGAACAAGTGAAAGCAAGGAAATCCCATCTAGACAACCACTTACCCCTTCCAGGCATACTTTGGGCTGATTTTTCTTAATAACCCTGGATTTACACTGGTGCACAATGTCTGCGATCTTCACCATTTGAGACATCCGAGATGAGCATGGGGCGGCGTGGGATCGATTCGTGATAATTGTGAGGGAATTTGGTGGATTCGTGATGATCTTGATGGAACTTGGTGAATTTGTGATGATTGTGAGGGAACTTGGTGGATTCATGATGAGCTTGATGGAACTTGGTGGATTCGTGATGATCTTGATGGAACTTGGTGGATTCGTGATGATCTTGATGGAACTTGGTG
>JAQMYF010000007.1:23925658-23946368 GCA_030014195.1 Neosilurus mollespiculum
TATGTATAAATGTGTGTGTGTGTGTGTATATATACAGTATATATATATATATATAATATACACACACACACACACACACACACACACATATACATATATTTACATGTATGTGTGTATAAATCCCCTGATGAGTGAGCAACCACGAAACAGGCTTGTTGGGATAAAACTGTAGACCTTTTATTTTTCCAATATACCATATATTTCGCTCTATTTTGATGACACATATATATATATATATATTTTTTTTTTTTTTTTAAGAAGAATTAAAATAATGAATTACATTAAAATAAAATGTGGAGTTGATGGAAATTAAATTACATGAAGCTAATATTTTCTGAAAGTGTGTTTGGACCCAATATAATGTTCTAATATAGAGCTTTGCTAGTCACTGCCAGTGCTGAAACACAGAAAAAAAAACTGGCACTCAGAATCAGTGCATGAATGACGCATACTGAAAACAAGTGGCTTGAATTTGGACATATTTAGACTGTGTTTGCAGATAATATGAAGTAGTATTTTAATATTTCTTCTGAAGGCTTTTGATAAAGCTATGCAGGTCTTGAAGCACCAAGAGTGTTCTGAAGATCTTACACTTTAACCACACCTTTAAAAAGATTCTTGGTAATCCTATTTATACTCAGTCTTTTTTTTTTTTCCAGTGTGCTTCAGGAGCCGGCGGCATGGTGGTATAGTGGTTAGCACGTCCGCCTCACAGCAAAAGGGTCCTGGGTTTGAGTCCCAGGCCCAGATGTTTTCTGTGCGGAGTTGGACTGTGAACATGCGTTCTCCTCGTGCTTGCATGGGTTTCCTCCCACAGTCCAAAGACATGCATATTAGGTTAATTGGCTGTTCCAAATTGCCCCAGGTGAAAATGTGAGTGTGAATGGTTGTGTGTTGCCCTGCGATGGCTTGCGAGCTGTTTAGGGTGTACCTTGCCTTTGCCCAGTGTTGGCTGAGATAGGATTAGGCTGTTTGGTGGGTGAACGTTTCAAGATAGTTTTTAAAATCTTTTTATTGGTCAAATTTTTTGCACTAATGAAATTGCTGCTCCTCAACAATACTTTAAGTGCATCTATACAACTGCAATTTGTACTGAATTTAACTGTCGTCACATTTGTCCTTCATTAATTCTGTCTGTATGATTAAATCTATTTATTATTATTATTGAGGAATGTTCACTTAGCTTATAACAACTTTTGGGTATGAGTGGAATAGTTAATTAAACTTCCTGTTTCAAATGACATAAAAGATGTCCAACATCCAATACATATATCCAATATACATGTTTTTTTTGTGTGTGCACATGTATGTGTGCATGTGTTGAATATATTTGCATATAAAGCTTTAAATACACTGCAAATGCCTTGCGTTTAACAGGTTTATTTTAAACACTACCTTCTCAATTCCAAAAATACAATACACTTAACATTTCAACAACTACAGTGACCATGCCTACACATAGTATTAAAGTCAGTCAACTTTAGAATTATTGGCACTCTTAAAATGAGCAAAAACTCTGTCATTCTTTAATTGCTCTTCAGTAAGCACTTTATCCTGGTCAGGACTGTGGTGGATCCAAAGAACTCTGGTTTTCCTCCCATAGTCAAAAGACATCCACATTAGGTACGACTGGCTACTCTATCCTATCCATAGGTGTGAAAGTGTGTGTGAATGGTCGTGTGTCTCTGTATTCACCCCGCAATAGACAGGCGACACATTCAGGGTGTACCCCACTTCATGCCTGTCCTCTGCCAAGTCATCTGGGATTGGCTTCAGCTTCCCCGGCGACCTTGACGGATAAGCTGATGGAGTGTTGAAGTAATACAGCACATATGTTGTTTTTTGGTTTGTTTTTCTTTCATTTGCCATGGCTTGTCTACAGGGGGTGGGGGGGGTAGTTTGATGTTTGGGTACTGGCAATGTGATGGTCTGGCAATCTATTCATTTCATAATGGTTCATAAAATGAAATGAAAAGGAAATGTTTAAGCCTAATGGGCTTACTGACATGAAGGGTGCCAATAATTTTGAAATCAGCTATATTCAAACACCAAATGACATACAGTACTGAAACATAATTAGTTGATATGTGAAGCAGTCACAGTTTGCATTTTCACAGATATGGAGAAGTGTGTCTGCAGTGTACATTTGTGTGTGTGTGTGTGTGCGCATTCTTCCAGGTTCCTGTACATTACTTTAACTCTTCTGAGGCTGATGTGGGGGTCTCAGGTTCTTCCTGACCCTCCTACAATAAAAGCACACACAATATTTCAGAATACCATACATATATTTACCAAACATAACCTCCATATAATATTCACACAGGCTCAAAACAGAGCATGTGTTTTGTCAACCTTTTACCTTGATGAAGGCACGTTTTCATTTGCACAGCATTATTTTTGTTTATCTGTCTGTCTGACTTTCTGTCTACAATTTTGGTTAGAATCCACACACTGATGTCATAAAAACACAAAAATAAACCCTAAATAAAACCTCTCTCTTATAATGGGAAAAATATATATACCTTTTTCCTGAAATTGTATTTGAAGGGAAAATTAAAAGAACACAGATGACCCACAGACATCAGTGTTAATGTTCTAGGACACGAGTGTCAAACTATAGGCCCGCGGGACAAACAAGACCTACCAAATCTTTAAGTATCTGATTATCGTACATTGTTCTCATCAACCATTAAACGTAAACGTAACCATGAAATGTAATTCAATGTCCATCCACTAGGTGGCAGCAAACCTATTTCAAGTGTCATTTATGGCTCAAGAAAGATTGCAAGCTAGCACGTTGCTGTCAAGCATTGTCAGAAAAGGAAAGTAAATACAGTTAGAGGACAAATCATGAACTAAACCATAAAACTAAACTAATCATTTTGCCATGCAGCGTTCATGGCTGCCCTTTTTGACTACATTATCCGGTCCTTGATGAACTCGAAATTTAGTGATGTGGCCCTCAGTTAAAAAATGATTTCGGCACCCCTGCTCAAAGACGTCCCCCAATATGCAACATTGGAAACTTAAAATACAGTAGTTAGTTGTGGTCAATTCTCTATGCTAATCTTTCAACTTTAATCCAGTGTTATGCTAGCCTTACGTTACAATTCATCCTTTAAACTTTGCATACCTGTAGCTTTATGCTAGCTCTGTAAAATTCTACTTCATAAAAGACACTTTCACCTCAGATACCAGATAAGAGTTCAACAGTTTGACGCCACAATAAAAACTTGGAATTTTATAAAATTTTAAATAAACAAACATCTATCCATCCAACACCTATACTGCTTATCTCCTCCCCTATGTTGTGATTTTAGTTTCGCTTTATCTTTTTTTATCAGTGTCACGGCAAGGCTGGAGCCTATCCCAGCCGACTTCAAGCAAAGTCAGGGTACACCCTGAACAGCTTGCTAGACCATGACAGCGCCAACACACACAACTATTTACACTCATTTACACCTAAGGGCAATCAAGAATATCCAGTTAGCCTAAAGTGCATGCCTTTGGTCTGTGCGAGGAAACCGAAGCACATGGAGGAAACCCAGCCAAACACATGCAAACTCCACTCAGAATCCCAGGACCTTCTTGCGGTGAGGCAGAAGAACTAACCACTATGTCACCATGCCACCCAGTAGGCAGTAATACAGTTTGTTGAATTCAATTAGAAAATATTATAAAATAAAAGCATTTTCACTCATTTTATTACATATGTACATAGCTATAAATGTCATAACATGACATGGCACTCTAAGTACCAAATTAATGGGCACTATGCTGCCTTGCCACTGTAATGATGTGTTTTCTTTGTGGAGAAAATATACTGTATTTTTCTAATGATTTATTTAAATAAGGAGAAATGGAAGACATGCCGATTTCTCTTCCTTTTATTTGGAATAGGTAAGCTTTTTTATATATTTTTTATAAAGCTCAGTGAGCAAGCCGGTTTTGTTTATGGTTTTGGTGTTATTTATCATTACTCCACTCTCTGGCAGGTAGCTTGTGTTCTATATTTTGCAATACATTCACATAAAACTGACAAATCTGTTGTCTGGCAACTTCCATTTATGTTACAGCTTTTGCTTCCCACTGGCACAACAAGCTGACTAAACTTGTTTTTAAAGAAACTTTAATTATGTAATAAAAAAATTAAAATAAATAAATACTAAAACCTTTTTGCAGCACCAAGCTAAGAATTGTAATTTTGTTCACTAACGATAACAGTGATAATATTCGCAGTGTGACATTTTACCAGAGTAAACATGTTTTCTCCTGACACTAAAAACCATGGTTACCTTTTCTACAGAGAACCACAGTAATCACAAGTAAATGAGACAGAGCATCTTTTTTCCATCTGTAGTTGCTGTTGACGTGTGATTACTTGATGCTTAGTGAACCTTACCTTCACTTTGTCTAAATCTGATCCACCAGGAAGAGACTTCTGTGGTATATGGAAGGCCTGAAAAATTAAAAGATCATGGGAGAAATGCAGTAAAATACCATGTATGAAACTAAAGCAAGCTTATCATCTGGACTTGAAATGAACCTTGTAGATTTTGACCCACTGTAACCTGTTAACATGTTAACAGTGTTTAATGTGTTACTCATTTGCGAAACTTCTTAATCCTACTAGGGTCACGGGGAGGCTGGAGCAAATTTCAGCTGACACTGGGCGAAGGCTGAGTACACCCTGGAGAGCTTGTCAGATCATCACAGGGTAACAAACACACACACACACTCACTGCACTAGGGGCAATTTGGAGCAGCCAATTAGCCAAATGTGCATGTCTTTGGAGTGGGAGGAAACCAGAGTACCCAAAGTAAACCCACGAGCATGGGGAACGCCACACAAACGCCCGGGACTGGAACCCAGGACCTCCTTGCTGTGAGGCGGTCATGCTAATCATTGCGGCATAATGGCGTAACGATAAGCACGTCCACCTCACAGCAAGAAGGTCCTGGGTTCCAGTCCTGGGCATTTCTGTGTGGCGTTTATATGTTCTCCCTGTGTTTATGGGTTTCCTTTGGGTACTCTGGTTTCCTCCCATTCTATAGACATGTACATGAAACATCATATGGAACGTATAACAAGAGTAGGCTGCATAGCCGTCAGCATGTTTCTGCCCTGCGATGGCCTGGCGAGCTGTCCAGGGTGTACTCTTCCCTCGCCCAGAGTCGGCTGATATGGCCGCCAGCCTCCCCGTGACCCTAATTAGGATTAAGCGCTTCAGAAAATGAATGATGAATGAATGGAACGTATAAATGTACTATATAATGAGTACAGTGATGATGTGGCAGATTGTTGTTCTCACTTCATTGCGCAGTAATCAACATTGGAATGCTGGGTCCATGTATGTGTTCCCCAGTGGCTATGTTCCCCAGTCCTTTGTTCCCTAACCCTATTACCATTGAAAATGTGAAATCACAAATATTCCATAAAGTGTTAATTTGAAGATCCATTCATTTAATAAGGACCAGAGAACATAGGGACTGGGGAACATGGGGCTGATATTTGGAGTAGTACTAAGTACTTGAACCTGTAAAAAAAAAAAAAAAAAACTCTGATCCTCACACTTGCTCATTTTTCCTCT
Source organism: Neosilurus mollespiculum (assembly GCA_030014195.1). Classification (NCBI taxonomy): domain Eukaryota; kingdom Metazoa; phylum Chordata; class Actinopteri; order Siluriformes; family Plotosidae; genus Neosilurus; species Neosilurus mollespiculum. The sequence continues at coordinate 23,931,250 of JAQMYF010000007.1, forward strand.
TCCAACCCATTAACTTTGAGAACTGACTGTTTACTTTCTGTCTAACACATCCCACTCCATTCCAGGTGAAAATGTAACAAGAACAAGATAACCAATGCCACCACCCAGTGGTCATAATGTTATTGTTGACTGGTGTACACTAGGGGGTGTCAAGAAGAGGATATCCACTCCTGCCCCATCAAGCTATCACTCGAAGAAAAATATTTCTATCCCATCACAATCTAATGAAAGACAAAAAACCTGTCCCATCCCAAACCAGAAGTATAACTCCCATCCCGTACTATCCTTATCCTGTGCTGTGATTTTTTTTAAAACTCATTATAACTGTATATTTACATATAAAATATGACTTGTTATTTTTATTCCTATCTCACCTACACCTGTTGAATTTTTTCCTGTCCCATTCCAGTCACATGACAAATAGTGAGATTCCATAGAAATCCTACAGGAATCCCATGATCCATATGTCAGCCTCTAATACACTTGAATTTCAGTTCCTATTGTTAGAGCTGCCACTATTAAATTTAAATCAACATTTCCTGACCAATCAGAATTTTAAAAAAATTATTAATTAATTTAAAAAAATAATTAAAATTTAAAAATAAATAAATAAATAAAAAAACAATACCTTAGTGTTTGCGTAACACTGATAGAGTTCTCAAATACCGCATGTCTTTTTAGCTCCTATCCCTCAGGAGCTAAAGGAACGGGTTCCGTTCATCAGTCACACTTTGTTTCTGGACATTTACTGCAATCTTGGTATTCTGGCTCACTACTGTGAGTGCTAGGCTGTTTGTGTGTGAGTGACCTTGACCTACTTATCAAGGTCACAGAGGCAAAACTGTATATAATGTTTCTTGACATTTACTTGCCGCGCACTGAAGCTGGGGCTTTTAAACTTGCTTTGCTTGTTCTATATTGGCATATTATAAAATGGTCCTTTCAGCGGGAGTGTCTGGACCCCTATGGTCAATTTTTGGTTTACTTCTGGTTTAAATCCAGCCCATCACATTTAAGCTTAAACAAGGCACAAATAAACTAACTGAGTGCCAGGCAGTGGTGGCTGGCTTTTCTGATCTAAAGGTCAAGGGTTCAAGTCCCAGTACCACCAAGTTGCCACTGTCAGGCCCTTGAGCGAGGCCCGTAATCCTCAGTTGCTCAGTTGTATAAAAAAAAAAAAAAAAAAGAAAACAGAAAAAAAGATAAATGTAAGTCATTCTGGATAAGGGTGTCTTCCAAACGCCATAAATGCAAATGCAAATGCAAATGAGTGAAACTGAGTGCATGAGTTGCAGTTCTGGCTATGGGACAAAATTGCATGTCAAGATGCATGAATAATCGAGCACCACAAAGCACAAAAACTTACACAATTTTGTTTCTTTGATGAGCAGTTACATCAGTAATCCATCAATTCCAGTGCTGAATCTGATGTTATCTTTTGGTAGTTTTAATTGACCACAGAATGACCAATTAATCATGTTTCATTGGACCCAAAAAAACAAAACAAAAGCATGGCTGGTTGATTGCTGTTACAGAATCACTCACCTTCTTGGCTTGCTGGATTTCTTCTGTCGACTTGGACCTGCTCTTCACCATATGCTTCTGAGGTGACGTTGTCTGGGAATATAGGAGTGTTTTAAGTGTGTATAGAGAGAATAGTTTTAATGATTAAAAGTATTTATTGCTTATGATTATTTTCCATGATACAGTGGTGGAGTGGTTAGCACATCCGCCTCACAGCACAAAGGTCCTGGGTTTGAGTCCCAGCCACGGGTGTGTGGAGTTTACATGCTCTCCCTGTGCTTGTGTGGGTTCAGTTCAGTAATTGTTTTTCTCCCACAGTCAAAGACCTGCACATTAGGTTAACTGGCTGTACAAATTGCCCCTAAGTATGAGTGTGAATGGTTGTGTGTGTTGGCCCTGCGATGGTCTGGCGAGCTGTTCACGGTGTACCCCACCTTCGCCTAGATTTGGCTGAAATAGGCTCCAGCCGCCCCACAACCCTAAAAGGATCAAGCAGTTTGGCATATGTGTGAGTGAGTAACTGAGTGAGTGGTTATTCCCCAATTTCAGATATCTACAAATTGGATCTGCTGCAGGAATGAAACAAGCTCAAAAATCATCTCCATAAATTGCATATAGTGTTATCAAATATGTAGAAATATTTACTATGTGCAGATGTACATTTAAAAATAAAGTGAAATAGTAAAAAAAAAAAAAAACCACCTCTGCTCAAATACTAGCAGTCATATATGAAAAAGAAAAGTTATTTTTAGTGCCCCCTGTTGGCCATAAGCCTCCTCCACCAACAAACCGACAAAGAGATAGATAAATAAATAACTTTTAAAGCTGAGGGTGGAGTTTATTAATATGTTGGGATTATTTCTTCTTCTGAAGAATCTTTTAAATTTCCTATATTTTTATACAGACACAAAAGCAACACCTTCAATAAACTCTCTACAAGCCTTATTCATTCTGTTTATCTTACTGGTTCTGTCTATTATCTACTTCAAACTTCTTCCCTTCTGCTCCACGGTGCATGATGGACCTTTTTTTAAATAATAAGTGTCCTTTTTGTCATTATTTTGAATATAATTCACCACACTCAGCTTTTTATTGTTACATTTGCTTGTATGAAACAGGTTGTCATAACTTTTTTTTCCACTCCACAAAATGTTTGGTTACAGATCAATAAATAAAAGTAGCCTTGGTCTTTTGGGACTATGACAAACTCCCAAAGATGTGACAGTTTTATAGTAGGTCATTTCTATCACATCAGAGTCTTACCCTGATAATTTATAAATGTATTTATACAATTATAATGTAATTTTTGATAAAATAACAGCGTATGGACAGTTTTATTGTTGAAGTTATATATTAATCCATGCACCAATACTTTCCACAAAATATTAAAAGCATTTTTTACCATTCACAAGAAAGGTACTGTACAATTGTTCAAGGTAAAATATAACGGCATTCTTAAAAGGTACAACAGTAGACTATGTCCGTGATTCTCAAAAATAAATAAATAAATAATCACTGTGGTCCATGAAGCATACAAAGGTAGTGTGCAGGTTCTTCAACAAAACAAAATAATGAACCAAAACATCCTACTGTTTTTAAAGTTTTTATATTTATTCTTATAATTAGTATACTATTTTAATTGATCGGTTTAAATAAACTCATTTACTCTTAGTAGGTTTACAAGTAATACCAATGCAACTTTATTGATTGATTGACTGAACATTACCTGTCTGCCACTAGACTCGGGGTAAAAAGCCCAACAGACTTACCTTACCCACCTTAACTTGGATAATGGTGGGTTCTGATTTCCACAGACCATCTGACTTTGCTACATTAATCCAGAACACCATTTTGAAAACTTCACATGGATTAGTGCAAATCTATTGTGTGCTCCACCTCAAATTAGATGTCTTTTCCTTCAAGCTTACAATAATTTACTGTAAATCATCTCACAGTGCCCAGATTTTCATTTCAGTAAATAATTTACTCTATTATATGTACATTAGATAACAGTGGAGAAATGACAAAAGTTGACTTACCCCAAGTCTTAATATGACAAGTTTGGTACAGGGTGACCCAAAAAACCTCCCACATTTCTAAAGTAAAGAATTATTATTATTACATCATCATCATCTGTTTGCTCCGGGGTCATGGGGGCAGCAGCCTAAGCAGTGAGATCCAGATGTCCCTCTCCCCAGCCACTTCCTCCAGCTCTTTTGGGGGTTCACCAAAGTGTTCCCAGGCCAGCCAAGAGACATAGTCCCTCCAGCATTTTTTGGGTCGTCCCTGGGGTCTCTTCCTGGTTGGACATGCCTGAAATACCACGCCAGGGTGGCGTTATTGTTTTTTTTTTTTGTTTTTTTCCAGATAATTAAATTATTTGCACACATGAAACTTAATGAGGCAGGTGAGATGGCGTTAAGGTCTGTAACCCAACCCAAACTGTCCTCAGCATGGCATGATCACCCCAACATGGCATGGTCAAGGGCACACTGTGCATTCTCTATCGAAGCATTCTTCACAAACAACCACTCTGCACAGAGGGGAAGCCTTCCAAAGACCAAAATGTTTCAGATCAGAAAACCATCTTGTGTCTTGAGAATTTCAGAGGAACAGATTCAGCGTTAAAAAGAAAAATCACCTGGTCCACGTATGAGCGCTCATACACCCGAGAATACTTGAGGCATTGAGGCGATGTGTTGTGCAGTATCTGGGACGCTCCATACAGAACCATGCTTTAGCTGTAGGGATTTCCTGTGAAACTGCAGTGAGAATCTTACCCAAAAGACCTCCACTTCTATCCATGCAAAAACTGTGCGAAATAAATCGATTACCTTTAATGATCCCCCCCCATTTACCTTTGAAATGTGGGAGGTTTTATAGGGTCGCCCTGTATAACGATAAGGATGCAATATAAAGAAACTTTTGTCTTTCTCCAGGCTTTTGGTTAATGAATTTAAAATCAAACATCAGGCCCTGGTGTACTCACATTAATGAAGCCTTTAAGACATTGTACTTTGACCTTATGATGGATCTAATAAGTCTATGTTTACCTTCTGCTCCATTTTGGACATGTGTAGCAGGGTACAGGAGAAAGAAACTCTATTGATACCCCTCACTCAGTGCCTGTCAGTGTGAGGAAACCAAAAGCACATTAACAAGCATTTAATGCAATAAGAACACACAAATGTCACAAAGACATGCAATCCATCACCACCAGAGGTCACCAAATATATTTCACAGTATTCTAATACGTTTAGCTAAGCTAGGATGGATAGAGATTAATGATGGCAGAAACACATGTACACAAGCATGAATTAAAACCTGCTACTTAAGTTATAAGCTGTAAGAGGTTAAACCCTCATTACATAATATATAACGGCATCAATGTATATATGAGAATTATAAAAGTGAGCATTGATCTGCTGAGGCCATATGATAATGAAAGAGGCCAGGTCACCATGGAAACACAGAAGAGTGACTCCAAATATTACCCCCCCCATACACACACACACACACACAAGTCACAAAAAATGTTAATTAGAAGTCCTGGTGCTGACTAGAGGGCAAGTCGTTATGGAGAAGGAATCATTTATATACACTAACACATTTCACCCCCTGAGATAATGTCAGAAAACTAAGAACCTCGCATCATTATACAAACAGACAATTTAAAACTACTCATTTTATGATTTTACATCTGTTCTAATGGGGTTTCTTTAATCTAAATGAAGACAGGAAGCAGAAATATTTCATTTAAACTCCCTCTCTACCCAAAGTGTGGGACCGCGTAGGTGTAATGAGTTTTAATTTATTATTATTGAAAACGAAATGGTGATATCAGAACCACGATGCAGGAATAAAGAACATAGCGCCCTATAGTGACTGAAAGCGGATCCAGCCTCGATCTATTTGGTGCCCTAATTTTACTTGTCACCACTCCATCCACACCCCTTCCAACCATATCCACCCTCAGGCTAGTCAGCCATATCCATAATCTATTCAGTGTTGCATGTAATGCTGAGTATTTATTTTAATTTTGGTTTGATTTATGTGTTTTGTATGCAAGTAAATACAGCAAACAAAAGACATAGGAGGGTATGTTCCCAAGCTCCTTACCCTAACCTCTACCCGCACAACAAAACACTGAACCGCAACCCTAAACCGATCCTTAAAACCAGGTCTTAACCCCCAAACAGTCCTTTTCCTCACACACACACAGTCATTCAAAAAGGCATATTCAGGCAACGATCAGTAGTCAAGGATTTAGAAAGTGAATTTAAGCCTCACTAAATCAAAGCAGACACTGTAGATCCTTTCCATTTCGAAATATGTACAGTGCTTGGAAAGCAAGGCACTATATTTTTATCCCTGGGCTTAGAGTCATATTGTTATTATTCTAACCAATTTCTGTGACTCATTGATCTTGAACCACTCAACACACACGTCATTCAAATTTTGTTGCGTAGGTCTTGTAAATGACACTTGTGTTGTGGTATTTTCATATTGAATTCCCACTCACATCTCTCTTTCCCTCCCCTCATTGTCCATTTTTCCCCTTATAGCTTTTTATGGGACATTGTTCAAACTGATCCTATACAGTTAATTTTCATTGCTTCCTGGCTGAATTACAAATGTTTGAGAACCAGTGCTCTTGTGCTAGGTGGCATGGCGCCGTAGTGGTTAGCACATCCACTTTACAACAAGAAGGTCCTGGGTTCAAGTCCCAGGCTCAGTGTGGAGATTGCATGTCTTCCCCATGCTTGCGTGGGTTTCCTCCAGGTACTCCAGTTTCAGTCCCACAGTCCAAAAACATGCAAAATTGGCTAAATGTCTGTTCCAAATTACCCCTTGGTGCTAGTTTGAATGTGAATTGTTGTGTGCGTTAGCCCGGCGATGGTCTGGCGAGCCATTCAGGGTGTATCCCACCTTCGTTCCGTGTCAGCTGAGATAGGCTCCAGCTCCCTATGACCCTAATAGGATTGAGCAGCTCGGCAAATAAATGATGAGATGATTAAGTGTTTTAGCACTACCCTCGAACTAAAGGTACAACAGCAGACGTGCCCGGAAGTGCACAGTTAATACATTTTAATGAACATGAATAATGTAATAAGACTGCGATGGCCTGGCGAGCTGTCCAGGGTGTACCTTGCCCTCGCCCAGAGTCGGCTGAGATGGGCGCCAGCCTCCCCGCGACCCTAATTTGGATTAAGCGGTTCAGAAAATGAACGATGAATGTAATGAGTTAAACAAGAAAAAAAATGAATCGGTCCATTATACCTTGCAGTAATCATATAGAAATCGTATATCATAAAATGGGAATTGTGAGATAGAAAACTAGCTATTGCCCATCTTTTAAGATCAAGTTAAAAAAGTTGGTAAGTAGATTTAACTACACAATTACAGCACATAACTCCTTTTCATGCTAATCACACTCATCCACCTCATTCTTCTATTCTCTCATTTATCCCTTCATCCTTTCAACGTAATATTGTAGTGCAGGACTGCCTCAAACTTTACATGTAGTTTTAAGTGCTAAAATAAAAGCACACCCTATCCATCTATCCATTTATCCATCTACCCCTCTTTAAATGGGAATATCTAACTACTTCAATATCAATCTATCAAATTCATCCTCCCTCTCTCATTATCTACCCATCTATTGGAATATCCAACTACCCTATTAAATTCATCCTCTCTCTCTCTCTCTCTCATTATCCACCCATCTATTGGAATATCCAACTACCCTATCAAATTCATCCTCTCTCTCTCATTATCTACCCATCTATTGGAATATCCAACTACCCTATCAAATTCTGTCTCTCTCTCTCATTCATTATCTACCCATCCACCCATGTGAATATCCAGCTACCCATCCATCCATCCCTCCCTCTATGGGAATATCTAAATACCATACTATTTAATCTCTTTCTCTCTCATTTATCATCCATCCCTCCCCTACAGGAATATCTAACTACCCTATCCACTGAATCTCTCTCACTCATTATCCATCCATCCATCTCTCTATGGGAATATCCAATGCTATCCGTTTCATCTCTATCTGTCTCTCTTTTTGTTATCCATCCCTCCCTCTATGAAAATATATAAATACCCTAACCATTTCATCTCTTTTACTCATTTATTACCCATCCATCCATCCTTCCCTCCCTTTATGGGAATATCCAACTACCCTATCTATTTCATCTCTCTCTCTCTCATTATCCATCCATCCCTCCCTCTATGAAAATATCTAAATACCCTATTTCATCTCTTTCACTCATTTATTATCCATCCATCCCTCCCTTTATGGAAATATCTAACTACCCTATCTATTTAATCTCTTTCTATCTGTTTTATTATCCTTCCATCCCTCCCTCTATGGGAATATGTGACTACCATATCTATTCATCTCTTTCTCTCTCATTCGTTATCCATCCATCCAGTCTTTCAATGGGAATATCTGAATATTTACCCTTTTTAATTCATCTCTTTCCCTCTTTAATTATCCATCCATCCACCTACTCAGTCTTTCAATGGGAATAGCCAACTACCACATCAAGTTCGTCTGTTTCTCTCTCTCTAATTCATCACCTACCTACCCACTCATCCTCTATCTATCCCTCTAAATCTCTCTTGTACTTAATGCAAAATCCATTTTACTGTTTATTATCTGTAGCATGTAAATTCTTTTAAATCTCCAAGTCTGTAAATCCTTATATGAAATCCCAAGGAGATTTTTATTTATTTTTTAAAGTGTCCATCCATCAGATAAATGAAATAATTAAATAAATCCCAGCCTCTTAGACTCCTAGATGGCTGATCATTTTCCATCTTACCTACATATGTATTTTCACCCAGGAAGTACATGTATCTTGTAAAAATGCCTCTTTGAAGTAATAAATTCCTCTACGAAAGGTGCTGCCGCCTGCTGAGGATGAATGAAGCAAATTTGACTCTGCACGAGATAACAGTGAAATCTGAAGGACAAACACCACTCAAATACACAGTCTCAAATTAAAGTCTGCATCACCTCATGTATGCAAGTGCCTCGTTCTCCTCCCACACACTCATATACACACACGTCCTGATTGTCTGCTTGCCCTTCACTGATCTTGAAACCAGTGATGCATACAAATACTCAAATCAACACATATGATTGCCCCTCTCACACGGATTTCATACAGGCACATTACAGTAGAATGCCATATTTACATGCTGGGAGATCCTGTTCACATGCACCCATTAAATTGTTCAAAAGATTTACGGAATCTAATAAGGAGGACAAAAGGATGAATCTTACCGTCTCCTTCCCCACCTTTAACAGAGAGGCTGTGCTTCCAGCTGATGATAATTCTGTCTCTCTAGTGATACGCCTTTCCCTTCTCCATCCCTCCCTTCCTCTGCATCACCCTCGCACCACGCTCTCTGTCCATTCATAATTTCACAGACCTACATGACAAGTGCACACACCCACCAGTCGAGACACACAGTGACGTTGATGGCTGTTACCCTGTGTGTGCGCACGCGAGTAAGTAATTGGGATTAAAAAGTCTCCCCCCCCTCACAAAAAAGATCCTTATTATAATGCCAAACCCTGTTGAGTGTTTCTTCTGTATAGAAGGCATCCATTTTACCAGACACTTTAATAGCAACACATGTGAACCTGCATACAAGTCAAACTGTTCACAGCTGCCACATTATTGGCTGATTACATAACTGCATTAATAAATAGGAGTGCTAGTGTTCCTATTAAAGTAGCTAGCGAAAATGTGTATCAGCAAAAGTACACACATTCTACAAGCAGATCATTAGGTAAAAAACAGCTTTATCCAAGTAAAAGTGAAAAAGAAACAAGCTTGCTCATTAGGGATTTAGGGTTAGGCTTTAAGTATGTATAGAATTAATAGAGAAATGTTTAAAATTAGGCTAAAAATTGCCTTAAACTTAAAGTGAAGTGAAAGGAAAGCCTTCCAAACTCTTCCTTTTACAACCATCATCGGGTGGTTTTTACTTACATTGACGAAGATGCAATCTGCTAAAATGTGCTCAATAATTTGCCTGTTAGATTGTTTGAAAAGGCTGCCAATTGTAGTTTATTTAACTCCTGCAAGAGTGCGAAATCGCAAGAATTGGACATGGACGCATCAATTCTGAGATGCCAGCAGCAATAACAGCAAACAAACATTAAACTAACAAATCAGATATAAACTAGTGAACTTCTTTTTAAAATAAATAAATAGGCAAATCTGCATATAATACATCATTACATTTACATACATTAGCCAGGCACCTACTTGTTTAGACGAACACATTTTACACACAACCAGTACATTTAATGCAAAACACTTTGGTCACAACTGTTGCTTCAGCGTCATTTCTGCCGTACTTTTTAGCAGTACAATAGTGCCCCCTACACAAGGATTTGTTACTCCAGGGTTTTTTCCTACACAGGTTGTAGAAACAATAGAGCATTTTGATGGGCATGGACATATACTATATATGTATGTATGTAGTATATGTACATATTTAATAAGTTTAGGTTTAATTCCCCTTTAACCAAATTTGTTTACTATGTGAAGCTGCTTTGCGATGTCTGTCTTTGCGGTATACAAAAAAAAAAAAATAACTGAACTGAAAAAAAAAGAGCACACTCGAACTACAAAAGTAAAAAATGTAAGGCCTTGAAAGACATTTCTGTTGACTATTTAGTGCAAACACCAAGACAACACAATGCCCCTCTCTCAACAGTCTATTTCTGAAATATTCACATCTCAGCACTGATTAAAATGGGATTTATGAAACATACCGAGTTCCCATTATTGCCTTTTGTTCCTAACTGGAGAAGCCTCATAAAAAAAAAAACTCGTATGAACACAATGAAATGAAAATGCAGCCAATTCAAATCAGAGAAGTGAGCTGTTCCTCAGTCCTGCTGAAATGGGAAGCACCTGAAGTCCCTGATGATACCATTCATTCATTCATTCATTCGATATTGTTTCTGATAAACAGTGAGATATTGGCAATGTGCTCAGGATGGTTGTAACTTAAAGTAAATATGTATTAAGTACTCAATTACCTTTCCACCTATTCTGAAGTTTCCACTACAGTGGAAGTTTCCTCTCCAACATGGATACTTTTCTCTTGTCGATCAGTGACAAATTCACTTTATTTTAAATTTATAGGTTATACTACAGCATTGTTAAAGTCATGAGTCTGATTGGTCAGAAATAACAGCAGCTTGGACAACATTTGTATTAACACCCCCCCCCCCCAGTGCAGCTAACTGGGTTATCAAAGGCCGGCCATGTCGCTCACTGTCTGTGGTGAGAGGCATGTAAAAGAACCATTGCTGATTTTCGTCAAGAGTAGGCTGCATAGTTGTCAGTGTGTTTCTGCCCTGTGATGGCCTGGCGAGCTGTCCAGGGTGTACTCTGCCCTCGCCCAGAGTCATCTGAGACGGGCTCCAGCCTCCCTGCGACTCTAATTAGGATTAAGCGGTTCAGAAAATGAATGAATGATGCGTTGCTTCTATCACTAGAATGTTGCTTCACACATTCTAATCAAAAAAGTGCATCACTGATAGCCAAATTTCCTTTGAGTGCACATTTATAATTTATGGAAGGAGTCTCCAGTGTACCTTTGTTGCAGTCAGAGGTACAGTACAGTGTTCACTTTGAAGTTTTTTTGATGTGCAGAGAATTTGCTGTTTCTAGGTAGCATGAGCTGAATTTAAAATGATCACACAAGTTTTCCTAGTCAACAGTAGAATAAAAAAAAAAAGGAGGCGTTACAAGCAAATGACAGTTTGCAACAGTTATAACGCAAGCGAAATCAGGAAAGAAATTATTTTTTTTCGTGCTCAACAGCATTAAACAGAACTGTATCGTTGGCCTACCTTTCTTGGAATCACTTGGGTTGCACTCCTAGTATTTCACTTACTCACTATCTGGATTACATAATTTTATTGACACCTAGAACAGGGGTCTCCAGCCCTGTTCCTGGAGAGCTACTTTCCGAACTTTGGCTCCAACCCTAATCCTGCACACAAGACCTTTTAAAGTTCTTAATCAGCTACAAGAGGTGCGTTAGACTTTGTTTGGAGAATCGCTTCAGTAACTGGGTTGGAGACCCCTGACCTAGAGGGCGTGTCAGACACTGCATGATGCTTCTGCAGTTTCCATCTCCACAGTTCTCCATCAAGGGCAATCCTAGCAGTAAGAACCCCCTCTACAGGTCATGTTGCAGCTTTCTTTTACGTTTTGCACAGCTGGCCTCTCTTTGCCTCACCTTCAACTTGGAGGCCCAAAATTCCAGTGCAGATATTCTTGAGTACATTTACAGCATTTGGCAGACACTCTTATCCAAAGCAACTTACAATTATTTTTATACAACTGTGCAATTGAGGGTTAAGGGCCTTGCTCAAGGGTCCAACAGTGGTGATTGACCCGCTGACCTTCGGATCACTACACCACCACTGCCCCTTGAGTACATGGCCAAACCCCCAAAAGGCACCTGTATCTCAAGACAGAACCAAGATCACTAAGCCCTTATATGACCTATAAGACTATTTATTCTATATTTAAGCATATTAAGAAATTTTTAGACTGATGCTGAACCTGTGTCCTAGTGAACTGGTATCAGAACTTATTAACAGAGAGAGACTTCAAAGAATGTGTGTAAGTCACTGTAGATAAGGCCATCTACCAAGTGCCATAAAATGTAAACAATACATGAAATGAAAAACTTTCTATACAAGTAAGAAAATTGCTAGCAATGACAAATTGCTTTCCTAATACATAAGGAATAAGCCACTTCACTACACTTCCCATTAATGGGAGAGGGCTAGAATCAACCTTTGGGTGGTAACTCTGCTTTGTATTGGGCCTCATCACATCACACCATTATTATAAATATTTTTATTTTTAAAGACAACCGCAGCCCATCATGTTTCGTTCCTTACATAATCTCAGTTGTATTCATACAACAACCAATTATGCAAGCACTGCGTATTATTCCCCCCCCCCCCCTCCAAATAGATATATATAGATGCATAATGATTGGTTGTTGTACAAATACAGAGATTATGTAAGGAATAAAACAGGAGTCATATTTTTTAAATTTTATTCTATAAAGTATAAAATGACTTTTTTAAATCAAGTCCTAAGAAAAATTTACTGCCAAAACATTAATCCTACAAACTGGACTGTATGAGTGTGGGTACTCAAGCATTTAAACACAAACTATGACTTTTGGGAATGATGTTTACCAGGTACTTCCATTTTTAATCAAGATCTCTGGAGATCAGTAAGTGACTGCAGGATACAAGTAGGTTATAAATTACACATGAAAAATTATTTACAGCTGCTGTTCCAGTATTGGATCTGAAAAGCAAAGACAACTGTGCAGAAAACAAAAGAGACATAAAGCACAAATCTTTAACAAAAGTACCCTTTTTTAAACAAATTCATTCAAGTGAAACATTCATAAGTGAATAAAGATGTCACAAAAAAAAAGTCATGTGCAAGTGCATCCAGTGATAGTAAATAAATATTGTATGAGCATGCGGGGGTCACAATTCTAGAAACACAAAGGACAAAATAAATACACAATACTGAAAACTCGAGCCTCTGCACCATTCTCTTTGCTTTTTTTTACCCCCAGAAACGCCACAGCATCACCGTTTACAGTCTTTACTAAAGGATCTGTTGCAGAATATGCTTAATATGAAGCCTGGTTCCACATATACATTACACAAAACACACACACTCAGTGTGATGTCTCCTTGGCAGCACCTGCACAGTCACTCCGTTCCGTTTTACTCTCCTCTCCATAAGAGTCTTTTTGATTTCCATTTACACAGAGCTCGTCCTCAAACACCATGTTCTCATCGGCTATCGAATGCTTATTTGAGCTGCTCTATACCTCCTCAGGGTTCCAGTCTTCCCTCTTTCCCTTACTGGGCTGTGCAGGAACCTGTAGGAACGAGGGCAGCTCCAGTTGTTCCTTGGTTAATAAGCCACGCTGGTCATCGGCTCGGCTGCATTGTATGCGAGTCAGCATCTCCACTAGACCTGAGACACAGAGACGTTTAAGACTTAGTGACAACTCATGTTTTAATTATGAAGTTTTTTTTAGTATTTAACTAAAACGTCATGACAGATTTCATTAGAATTCTTAACTCAATGATGTTCTTTTTTTTTTTTTTTAGTTCCAGGCCTGCTCGAGGCAGATGTAGCGTCCAGCATAGATGATATTAAGTATTCAACATCACTTCATATCTTCAGCAAAAGAGGATGGCTGGTACACTAGAGAAATATGTTCCATGTCTTGGGATACAATTTCTTAGCTTTCTGTTGTATGATGTAATCAAGAGATTGCTTTAAGACTACATGAGAAGCCCAGGATTAAACATCACTCACTGCTGGTATATAGCAATACCAGTTCATTTAAATCTGTTTTTGGTGGGCAGTACAGCCTGAGTGTTCTTCCACAAAAGGCAATAGACAAACTCTAAAAACAACATGGTTTCAGTACATTTTTACTGAACATTCAAATATGTTGCGTTTTAAAAAGGTAGCAATGCTTCATTAACCAATAGGATTTTGGCACTTACTGAGAGGTGAGGACTGCTTCAGGGTTGGGTTTTATTTGTCAATGCCAATCATGGGAACAATAATGAACATGACTGACACCACACACTTAAAAACACATCAAAACCTGAGGTCGGTGATTCGATTCCCGAACCAGCAGGAAAAATGTGCGGCGGCAGATGGAGTGAACAACACCTTCCCTTCCTCCACCTTCATGGCTGAAGTGCCCTTGAGCAACACACCTAACCACTGACTGCTCACTGGGCACTGCAATGTGTGCACGCGCTCACCGTTTACATGCGTGTGCTCATTTTGGATGGGTTAAATGCAGAAGCCAAATTTCCCTTGCAGGATTAATACAGTATATCAAAACGAAAGTCAAACGTCAATCAACTACAGAGTTGCAGTCAGTAGGATAACCTGTAACAGTGTTAAATATGGTAAACAGATAAGTTTAATAAAGTTTATATGTAAGGTATAACATTTTGTTTGATTGTTTTCATGCTTTCAATCTGCTTACTATTGACATGTCAGTCAGTTATTGGTGTTAACCTCGGTGGGGGGGTCGACAGTTTTTCATGTCCTTGCTTAAGAGGCAAGATAGAGCTTAAGACTCGGGCAGAACAATGCTCAAGACCAGTTTTAAATTCAGAGGTCTCTGAGCATGAACAGGAACTTGCATCTGATGAATCCCAAAACCACCAATTAACCAAGTACTTAAAACTGCTGGTCTTGACTAGAGATAGAAAGCTGTGCTTCTTCCATTTTAAAAACCATCAGCTACCACTGAGGGGTTTTTTTGTTTGTTTTTTTTTTTACTTTGCTTCCCCGAAAGAGTGCAGACTTTGCAAATAGCATTGTTCAGATCTGAGAGAATCAAGAACTGGGGCCTCATGTACAAAGGGTGCGTACGCACAAAAACGTTGCCTACGCACTTTCCCACGGCAAAGTTCAGATGTATCAAGAGTGAAATGTCCGTGGAAATGTGCGGTGCTTCACGCAAAC
>JAQMYF010000007.1:23952500-23974615 GCA_030014195.1 Neosilurus mollespiculum
TTAAATGTTTTCTTTTTATGTCTAGTTGTTGAGCTGCTGTAACAGTGAAATTTCCCCGTTGTGGGATTAATAAAGGACTTTATCTTATCTTTTACTTTTAGTAAATTGTGGTTTGCTGATAAAACAATTTCAAGCCTAATTTTTTACATTTTTTAAATGTGTTTAGCATCCTATTATTCTCATATCAGTGAGAGGTGAAAATGACATCTCTCTCTGTCTACCTGTATACGTGCATACAGGTATCTACATACGTGAGTGCGTGTTGTGTGTCATGGAAAATCCATATTGGCTGTGTTCAGTTTCACTGAACCGTGTCTGTTGGATGAACTCACGTAAATGTTATTCGGACTTCCAGAGAGACCTGCTGATCCTGCAGGACAGAGCTGTCTTGGTCCAAGGACAGAGGCTGCTGCCGCTGACACATATTCTGCACAACACATCCAAAACACAAACATTATTCAGCGATGGTATCAGTTATCAGTCTACACCAATATTACCAAGCTGTGGTAATGCAATCAGCACAGTTCTTACTGGTTTACCCCACATGACATCATTCACTTGACAAATCTAAACTGTAATGTGGATCCAACACAGTATGAATAATGTAATACACAAACTTTGTACTGGTTTTAAATACCCATGTGTTCATCTTACATCGTAAGCCCTTATATGGTTTCTTATTAGTGTTACACAGTAACAGCATGTGTCTACTGGCACACGTTTTGAAGGTATCCTGTGACCTTGATTTTGATGTTTCAAGGTCAAAGATTGTGTCTGAAAGTATGTATATGGTTTTTTAAATCGTTTCCTCATTGCATCTATGGGTCTATATACCTTATTTCTAAGATAGAAGGTATTCTTTAACATGGGGAAATGTCTCAAATTTTGTGACCTTGCGCTACCCTTGACATTCCAAAATTAAAATCATCTCTGGGACTCAGATGAAGTAGTGTCTCCAAGTTTGGTAAAAATTGTTGCAGGGCAAGGACAGGATTTTGCTCAGTCAAACAAATTCCAGTGATTACAAAACAGAAGTAACAGAACCTACAAAAATCTGGATCTCAACACGAACCTAAAGCAAAGATATTTGGAATGGTGCATTTCTTTATGTATTAAAATCAGAACAGTGAGTGTGTGACCTTATCCTTGCCCTGGAGGTAGATCACAACGTCTTTCATGGGGAAGCCTCTTTTTTCACAAAGACTGCTCAGTATGTCGCGCAGAGTCAGACCCGCTCGAGCCGGCACTAGGCTGGCTGTGCCATCGGGCATAAACACACAGCAGTATTTATCCGCTCGAACAGACGAATTCGGTTCTGAACCCACAGGACTCGAGGAACCATCCTGAAAGTGAGACCATAAGAAAACACAAGATTGGAGATGGATGAAAATAATTAGATTTTTGCACAGTGCAAAAAATTAACTCTTGACGAGAAAGCATGATTAAAGAGAAAGTTATTTAATCTGTCAGTAAAAGACTACATAAATGGACATCATGAATGTTTACTCATTCCAAGCCTAAAATCATAAATGTGAAACATTCACGTGTATCTGCCCATAAAAAAAGAAAACCTGGTTTAAATAGATATTAAAATATATAGTTATTTGGAAAGACATTGATCAGTGCACTAATTGCAAAGACAATTTTAAATACTGTAGAAATTCTTTATAAATTAAACCATCCATAATGTTTCTGAAACTACAGTACTTTCACGTGCCATACATACACTCCGCAGAGGAACTCAAATCCTTCACAGAGGCATTTACTGTAATGTACACAGATCCAGCTGAAATTCTCTCAGTTCCAATTTAAACCATTGGTCACTTCTAAGTCATGTTAGTGACCATAATAATACTGGGCTTTATACATATGCATACACAATACAGATTTTCATTTTTAAAAAAAAAGTTTGAAAGTATTCGATTTAGCGAAAAAAATACTTCAAATCATGTTTCCACCCTAGATTGATACATTACATTTACAACATTTGGCAGACGCTCTTATCCAGAGTGACTTACAATCATTTTTATTCAACTGAGCATTTGAGGGTTAAGGGCCTTGCTCAAGGGCCCAACAGTGGCGATAGTTGGGATCGAACCGCCGACCTTTGGATCAGTAACCCAGCGCCTTGACCAATAAGCCACCGCCGCCCACGATACATACATTGATATTTACTATACATGGAATGTGTTTAAATTCTCCACAAAACTCAATGTCTTCTGCAGAAGTTTAGGACAGTGGTGGCCCAGTGGTTAATGCTCTGGGTTACTGAGCCAAAAGGTCGAGGGTCCAAGCCCCTGTACCACCAAACTGCCAACGTTGGACCCTTGAGCAAGGCCTTTAACTCTCGACTGCTCAGTTGCAAATGTAAATGTTCTGCAAGGGAACCACTGCATCCTCCTGAAAACCTGTCTGAATCCCCCATGAAGGATACATACTTGCTAAGTGACAGTACTGTAGTCTTAAGTGTTTAAAAGAAAAAAAATGGAAATAAGGAAAAAAAAAAAGACAATACAATATACTGACTTTCAAAAATGTGTCATATCACAAGAGTTAAGTCCCTTCTTAAACATAACAGCTCATCAAACACTCATTAGCCAAACTGCTGAATCCTACTACTAAAGTCGCAGGCAAGCTAGAGCACACACCGACACTGCATGAAGGCAGGATACACCCTGAACAGCTCATCAGACCACCGCAGGACAACTTGGAACAGCAAACTAGCCTAATGGGCACTGCATGTCTTTGGAGTTTAGGAGAAAACCGGAGTACCAGAGGAAACCCATGCAAGCATGGGTAAAACATGCACACTCCACACAAAAACACCTGAACCTCGAACACAGGACCTTCTTGACATGCTAACCACTACAACACCGCACAGCCCCACATCAACACTTGAACGGTCTTATTTTTTTTCCTAGTAGGTAACACACACACAGCTTACAACCAAATGAAATCCAACATTAGCTTCTTGTATCATATTAACTTCACAGTTCCAGTACAAAACAAGTAAATACTTCACGCAAAACCTGTTCTTGGCTGAAAAACCTGCACAAAGGTTCTGGCAAGACTTTCCTTTAAACTATAATCCTCTTTGCGAATCCTGACAAGCCATTTAGGATTTGGAATGTGTTACCTGTGTGCACACACACACACACACACACATACAGACACCCACCTCCGATCTGTTGGACAGTAAGCCTAACTCCACACTGCTGCTGGATTTCACAGATATCTGAGACTCCTGTCGCATTACTGTGATCTGCCGGTAAGAGACGTCTGCTAACACACAAAGACAGCACAAGCCATTGTTATATTTACTCTTGTAGTAGTCTTATGCACAGTCCATCAGATGTAGAATGAGATCAGAACACAGAGTTACACCAAATCACTCCTGCAGTACCTCCCCATGAGCCTCTCTTCTCAATCTTCTTCCTTTTGTTAGCTTTGCTGTCAGATGAAGGCGTTTTCACACTTACGTTCTTTTTACACACACACAGAGGATATCAGGCCACATTATATATGCAGTCAAATGTTTAAATAACTATTGTACAAGGTGAGATGTTCATTAATAAATAGTCCAAGACAGAATGTCACCATCCCCAGAGTTACCTTCCTGCCACTGGTTGGAGTGATACATTTATTTTGAGGCTCGAGGTCAGGCAGTGGTTGTCCCTCCACACTGGCAAGCATGCAGTTCTGATAGAGTGGAGAGCGCACAAACCGTGCGTAACTATCAAACTTCATCAACTTATAAATCTGTCCAGATAAAGGGGGGAAAAAAACAGAAGGAAAGACATCCAGTGACCTGATAAACATGCAGAGGACTGTATATCACATACAAGTGTGTGTGTGCGTTGTTTGTGTACCTGTTCCTGGGCTTTGCTAAACATTCCTGGTGTAGGTTTCTCCAGGTCACTCTCGTTAGTGCGCGCTGTGTCATCTATGTTCACAGCACTGAAGGAACTCTCAGACAGATATAGATCGTAGATGGAGCGAGCTTGCTTCTTCAGCTGATCCCAAAACGAGGACAGATCAAACAGATGCTTACATTAGCATTACATTATTAGACTGGTCATTTCACCAAACCGGGACATATGGCAGTCAGTCATATGATACCTGAAGCATATTTTAATTTATTATACACCATATTATTCAGTATTAAAGTGAAACATTATATAATGGTAACGTGAATATTCAAACAGCTACTGAAAGTAATAAAGTCAAGGATATAAAAGTATCCTGTAACTATACTGATAAAATCCCCCAATACAGACCTTTGATATTATGCAATTATTGAATGAGCAAAGTGTAACCAAGAATGCCTGCCTTTTTGGATTGAAGGGGTGTTATCTGCCGAGGCCATTTACCCTCCCTATGACACGGAATAATTCCCCACACCATACAAAAGCCAAAATTCTACAATTTTCATTATACTTACTCAACTCTCACTCATTTGCCAAACCACTTAATCCTTCTACAACAGCAGGAGGCTGGTGCCTATCTCAGCCAACACTAGGCAAAGGCAGGGTATGCCCTAAACAGCTCGCTAGATCGTCACAGGGCAAATACACACACAACCATTCAGTCTTACTCAGACTAAGTAAGGCAATTTGGGCAATTTGGAATATGCAGTCAGCTTAGTGTGTATGTCTTTGGATTGTGGGAGGAAACCAGAGAGCCCCAAGGAAACCCATGCAAGCACAGGAAAACACATGCAAACTCCACACAGAAAGCCTGAGAAGTGAACCCATGACCTTCTCGCTGTGGGGCGGACATGCTAACCTCTATGCCACCTCAATTGTTTTATTATTCATACAAAATATTTTTAAAGTGGACAGTCATGATACTGTCGTGCAATAATCCTTGGACTTATCCGATGGCAACAATGCAATAAGTCAGCTGGTAGAAGAATACCAGGAATTATTGGCTGTTCACCAATGGGAACGAGAAAATATTTTGAATGGGTAATATAATGCATGTAGAAGCATTTCGTCAAATCAATCGCCACCCCACCACACATCTTGACACAAAAGAAGTCCAAATACCTTTAAAAGAGGCAGCCAAGTATGTGTGTATACAAAAGTCTTTATTGTTGAGTAAAGAAGTTATGTATCTGTTCTCTAGTTCTTTTATTTTACCAGGAATTTTAAACAAGATCATAAAGACCTGACAAAAAGGGAGCAGCCATACCATCTTGCATTAAAATACATTATAAAGAAAAATTAAATAAACAAACTTGTACAACATAGGGCCAGATCTACTAAGATCCCAATCTGCGTGTACTAATTTGCGTGCGCAATCTAGAATTTTGCGTGTAGAGTGGAACCACCACTAAGAGTGATTGTGTAAATTACAACAAGTGCAAACATGTTGGGACACGCCCATTTAAATGAGGGTTTTGCATGTTTCATGTTTTGCACCATGGGGAGTTTGGAGCGCAAAATGAAATTCAACCTTACAGAATTCGAGGTGTTGGTAGATGAAGCCAATAAACACTTTAATGATCTACAGCAAAGAAATCTGACGATCACACAAAGGAATGCTATATGGGAGAAAATCTGAAAAAGTAAATGCTGTTGGTAAAACGATGCAAACAGTGGATGAGGAGTGAAAAGACAAAAAGGAAGAAGAAAAAGAAAAAAAAAATCAGCGTATAATAAAACGTTGGCAAATAAAAGTAACATTTTTTTTAAAAAGATATGAAGATAAGTGAAAAATTAACGTACCTTCAGTGGCAACATTTTGCAGTCTTTCAAGTCAAATCCCCCAGCAAAAAACTTTTTTTTTTAAATATGTATTGTACTTCATTAGAAGTTCAGCCACCTCCCTCAATTCCCCAAAGCAGCCGCCACCCCTGCAGAGCCTCCAAAGGGTCCAGAGGACATTGATCTGGAGTTGCAGCCCTTTAGACAATAGCACGGGAGATGCGCGAGGCTTCATTGTTGGCACGGGCGGTCAGGCGCGACAGTCTAATATATTTTGTGACTGAAGCAATGTGTGTTTACATGATTTTGCAGGACTTAACCTTAACATTTCGTTTGATATGTTTATATGAATTTAGAAAGTGATTTCAATCATCATTTTTCAATAATTTGATTTGCTTAACGTTCCTCCAACAGCTCCAATATGGCAAGACAATACGTTTTAATGACTGTTTCCTCATTTACTTGAAAAAAAGTTCACACAAGAGTGAAAAATGCGTTCTCTGCGTCTTTCACCATTTCGATATCGCCTCGCCACAATAACCGCAGCCATGTGTGCGACATTACGCATACAAACCGTTTGCACCTCCCTTTGAGACGTGTTAAATATAGGCGCAGTTTGTATTGGCAAAATTGCTTTCAGGTTTGGTAAAATCACATTGCATGTGCAAAAATACATTTACATTTTCTCCTCCCAGCACACACACACACACACACAATTGCATGTAAATGCCCCATATTGCATATTCATTGTGGAAAACGTACTAACTGGATGCAGACGCACTAGTTGGCACCTTTGCAAGACGCAATCCTTAGTACGCACTGTAGGTAAACCAGTTTGTAAATTTTTTTGCGTGTGCAATGAGTTTGCACACATTTGTATACACGCAAACCTTTAGTACATCCGGCCCATAATGTACAAAAGCCACCTACATGAACTTAACAACCTCTAACAACCCCAAATTTAGAAGCAGCTTGGAGTGGTATGTTGAAACTAAAACTCAAAGCGATTCGGAAATAGTTTTTGGCTGAATTGCACATTTATTGTTTGACATCATAGTTTTAATTATTTGTTCAACATGAACACACTCACTCGCCAAGGCGTTCAATCCTACAGGGATTGCAGGGAGGCTGGCAGTGGGCAAAGGCAGGTTACACCCTGAACAGCTTGCCAGACCATCACAGGACAAGCACAACCTGCACACTGTGCAGAAAGTGGACTTCCATTTTGTTAAAATGTGCATGGTGTCCCTCAAAAAGCTACTGCTCCAAAATCTCAAGGTACTTTCCTGCATTAATGCTGCCACTACAGATGCGAAAGTTATCTTTGCTATGGGCACTGATACAATACATGACAGACACTGGCGTTTAGTGCTGGTTACACACACCGGGATGGTCCATTTCGTTTCTAATCCAAGAAAATATGTATTTTTTTTTATAAACAAGTTGTGACTCGAACGTCATTTTAGTGCTTGATAAAGCAATTCCAAGCCCATGTGATTATATCAGCTATAGATGAATCATGGTTTTTGATGCTATGGCATCTGAGGTACCGAAGATCAACCTTCTGTGTCTTTGTCCTTCGTGCACCAACATTATCAGATTCCTTAAATTGTTTATTATGCACCATAAAGGGGTAAAGTATCAAAATCCCTTTCCAACGTTCTGTGAGGAACATTGCTTTTAAATTTCATAATTTTCTCACGGATTTTGACAACAAAGTGCCATTCAAAGACGAGGCCGTTCCAGAACAGTGTTTGTACCAAATCATGGTTACAATCACCCATTTCACATTATTTAATTGCTTACCATCATTACTAACTATAAACTGGCCCAATCACAATTTCTTTTTGGAATGCATTGCCTGAAATACAGTAATAAATGCCTATAAACAAATTAAATAAAGTTGACCAGATAAAATATGAAAGTTCAAACAGTGTGCACTAAAATGAGTCAAAGTAAAAAAATGAAATCTTCTGTTTTTTGGGGGGGGGACTTTCCAAATGGTCTCCCACTGTTGCTATATGCACTTCCTTTCCACTGAGCTGCATCTCATAATGGCCTCATAATATAAACACTGAAACATCCTCTGCACTTCCTGTGTGTGCAAGCGTGTGTGTTTTTAGGGGTGCTCTTTTTTGATAGTGTGGTTACATTTGAGGTAAGCCTTGTTCCTGGCGGTTACTCATCACTGTATTATAGCTTTTTGTACATACCTGCAAACAGTCAATCAGAAGTCAACTGACTCTTATGATTCATGTTGCTCAACATTGGAGTCGGATTAAATCTGGTGGTCAGTTAGGACTTTCTCTGGTCTTCATAAAACTCAGACTGAGGAGATGGCAGCAGGATTACTAGGCCTCGATTAGATTACACTGCCCAACACAACTTTTGCTGACTTACCCGAGACTTGTTTTTGACTAATTCGAAGGAGCTGAATCCAAAAATCACAAGGGTTTCTGGCTAGGAGGTCATATTTTTGCTGTATAGCATAACTGCATATTTAACGAGTAGGTATCGAAATATAATGACTTCTACAATCGACAGAATTTTTACCTATTTACAGTCAATAAAGTTAAAGCAAATAATGCAATAAACCATTTATGTGATGAATATGTACAAGTCTGTATTGGATAATGACCTATCAGGTCATAATATTGAAATCAAAAATAAAAATCAATCTCTGATTTAAACAAATTTTAGTACAAAGTGATCCTAAAGTAATCCAGCATAGGAATGTATTCGATTTTTAAGAAATTATATAGTTTCAGTACAACATCTCTATGATTATTCGGCTTTCACCACACAGTAGGGATGCCGAATGCCAGTTTCTCTCGCTTTCCCTTGGTCAACTGTCATAAATTTTCAATGCAAGGCTTGCATGCTTTATGTGGAGCCCAAGACTTGTCTGGGCTTATATTGTATTTATTCACACTATCCTGGTATTTATTCACATCCTATCCAAGTTCAATTGTTGACCAGTGTTATTTTACTCATCCAAACTCACACGACTTAAAAATAATCTGCCAAATACCCAAAAAATATAATGTAGTCTTATATTATTAAGTGCTTAAGTCATTTTAAATGCAGGTTGGCTTTGCCTTGTCCAAATAAGATGCTAAAGATCATCGGAATTTAGTTTCTCAAAAAAAAAAAAAAAACCTTCAAAACCGGTTTATTGTGAAAATGTGTAAAACAAGAAGTAACTGACCACAGTGCAACACATCCATGTTGCACATTACATGCAGAAGGGGGGGGGTGTTTATTGTGCTGGTATTCGCATCAATCAGCCCCTTCAAGGGATTTTTCAGAGTCATCACTTTTAGGCAATGATGAAACAATTCTGTTGCAGCGGTCTCTTTCAGAAGTCACTAAATGGTTTGAAGAGTTAAAATCATATCCCATCATACACCAAAATCAAGCACAAAACTGGTACAAACTCCTCCAACGCCTAAACAAACATGCCCGACACCAGCTCAGACATGAACATTAATGGCATTTGCCAGATGCCCTTATCTAGACTGACCGACATTTTTATAAATTTATACAATCGAGCAGTTTAGGTTTAAGGGCTTTGCTCAAGGGCCCAACAGTGGAAGTTTGGTAGTACTGGGGCTTGAACACCACTTAATCACCACTGCCCACTAGACACGTCTGAATCCCATTTAGATAGCCCGACACCCACCTTGGATTCACATCCAACCCAATCTGGTTGTAACATAGACACCACACTGAGTAATAAACACTCAACTGGTACAAAAAAAAAAAAAAAAAATTTCATAATAAATTGATTGTTGGAAACAAATGAAAGACTCCCAAAAAAAAAAAAAAAAAAGAAGAGAGAAGCACACATGAAAAACTAGAGATTTCTAATTGATTGCCTGCTTGCGTTCATAAAAGAGCTATAATGTAATTGCTGCTATGCTTAGTGCAACTATAAAATAAATAATAAAAATGACAGCTTTTAGAAATTGACAGATGGACCATGAAACATTTACAGTAATGTAAGAAAGAATGCCTCCTTAGTGTGAAAACATCCCTACCTCATCCAGATTAGTAGGTGGAATCTTCTGAAACTTCTCACAGGCCTGCCAGAAGAGTATGTTCTCAGCACTCACCTCAGATTTGAGAAAAGCCTGAGAAAACATGTCAGAGATCCATTTTCATTTATATAAGCAAGGAAAGTATGAACAGACCTGAATGTTTATAATTCTCATTGCATTTAAATTGTGCAAGTAATTTAGCCAACAGCATGCTTTCACTTTCAGAATGCCTTGTAGGTGGACAAAAAGTTATTTATTTTTCGGTTTTCGCAGAACGTACTCAAGCATAAAGGGGAAAAGTGTGCTTGATGCACTTTGCTGCACCCACACCTGGTAACTTATCTTCTTGCCATGTTAAGTTAAACAGGAAGCTGGTCATAATTTAAGGCAAGAGTGCAGATATTAATATCTACCATATTAGTCACCCAACATCTGCTAAAATGCATTACAGCTTCTTCTAGCTTAATTTAACTCCATCGAGGTACATTATATATAAGAAATGAACACACCAAGTAACAAAATTCTTATTCACTTACTCATCTGCTGAAACACTTAATCCTATTAGGGTCACAGGAGGCTGGAACCTATCTCAGCCGGCATCAGAGAACAGGCGGGGTACACCCTGAACAGCTCTCCAGAACATTGCAGATCTATCACCCCCAGGAGCAATTTGGAACAGTTATTTAGCCAAATGTGCATGCCTTTGGACTGTTGGAGGAAACCGGAGTACCCAGAGGAAACCCACACACGCACAGGGAGAAGATGCAAACTCCACACAGAAATGGCCGAGCCCAGGACCTTCTCGCTGTGAAGTGGATGTGCAAACCAATACCATGCCACCCAGTTACATAACTGAGAAGAATTTTATCCTGTAAGGAATATGTTTCCTTGTGCTATTTAAAATATTTACCCATTTATATTGGGATATTTCTCCCACCATTTTTGGTATAATAGTGTGAATACAGGAAGGAAGGGGGGGGGGACATTAACCACTATGCTAGTTTGAGTCATGCAAACACACTGAGCTATGATTAAAGGACATTGGACTGTTCTGAGAAAAAGACAAAGGTTGACAAGCTTACAGAAAGCAAATACAAAGATTTGGTGAAACAGTATGTATTTCTAGCATATTAAACCCATGGACCAGAGAACTGTCAGTCAGTAATCCTCCATCTAGGTAAAAGCACCACTACATGCCTGCACTGCATATCCAATCTGTTAACCTCTAAATGCAACACCGCATTTATTTATTCACCGTCTTTTCTATAGCGTATATACCATAAATCTATACGCTTCACATAAAAACCTTCATGATTCAAATGCCAGTCTTTTTTCTCTCAGACATAATGACATGAGTAAGCCACTTACCATCCACCAGCCTAGAATATAAATAGCTTAAAACATTTTTGGGTGGTATGATGTGGTGGTTGAAAGTTTGTGAACCGTTTAGAACTTCTGAGAGGCTGGAGGTATAGTGGTTATGGTGCTGGGCTCATGATCAAGGGGTTGTGATCCCCGTTAGACCCCATCTGTGCCAAGACTCTGGCCTCTGTCCACTCAGTAGTATTAATGGCTACCATTAAAAATACTGGGAAGTTAACCTTTGATGCACTGGCATCTCATCCAGGAAGAGTTGAACTCGTAGTTATTTTATGCTACAGAGACCAGGAAAAGCTCCTAGACTCAGGTGTAAAGGCTAAACAGACCAACCTTTCTATATTACTGAATACCTTAAACATTATCAAGCTCATCCTAAAAGTAGACACCGAGAACCCAGTTAAACATAGGAGCAAAATATTACACATGATCACTCTGAAAAAAAATATTCAATATTTTGTAATGTTTAACTGGGTACTCTATCTACTATTAGGACCTGTGTGAAAATCCAGTGACATTTTAGGTCATATTTATGCAGAAAATTGAACGTTCTAAAGGATTCACACACTTTTAATCACAACTTAAATCTTAACCTTTTTTTTATAGTATTTGATTTTTTTGGGTTGGGTTTTTTTTTGGTCTCATTATTAAAAAATCTTTACATAGGAATTTGTGCGGATTAAGACGTTATGTTAACCCTTTTGAAGAAAGGATGGGGAAGGAAAAAAAATAATAAATCAGACTGGTAATAACTTAACTAAGAGATCTTACAGTAAAGTAGCGCACTCCGACTGGGTCCTCCATCAGGCGCTCGAAGCACACAGCCCAGCTGACCACCCTGCTGGCTGGACCATCTACTCCACTACAAAGCTCCGCTCCGGTAGAATCGCTGTTCAGAGTTGGGCTGCTGCCTGACCCCGAAAGCCTCGACATGTTCAACTCTTCAGAAACATTAGAAGCAAAAAACAGAACAAGCACATGGATTTGTTTCAGTACAAAAGTACATTAATACGCATTTGTAATTTTATTTATTGTTCCTGCAAATAAAAATATAGGAAACATGGAACAGTTGTTGGACATAAATGTACAGAGAAAGAAATGCCTGAATAAAACAACTCCTGGGTTGTGTACATATCTCCGGTCAGTCATGTTACACACACTCACACACCGTTACTGAGGAAATTTGGGACAATATCCTCAGTACCCATATTCCTTATCTAAAGTATAAGTAGTTTTATCTGTTATCGTGTGGGCGAGGCTTGATGACTGAAGAATGATCCATGACAAAAATCCGTCATTAAATCATTAACTTGAGATTGGTTTAGGATGGTATAAAGCCTGTACTGTGGCCCAGGCTTAAGTGTGTATGCCGTCTATTAATCATTGTGTCATCGTTCCTCCTCCCACTCTTGAGGTTTGGCAGAATGCTTCCTCAGTACCATCTGTCTGGTGCAGAGACACTTTCTGCTGTTCCTCTTCACTAAACACTTACAACTTTAAGATTAATATGCATGTTAAATCCACACATCCATCACTTTCTCATGCTTGGTATAAACGAATCTTACTCATTTTTTTTCCCTTTCAAGCTTAAATCACAAAAAATATAATTGCCTCAGATCCGTGGGATATGAAGATTAAACACGTCAATCAACTGAAAGAACAAAAAGCAATGGGTATAACTTCAGAATTTAATTTGCCCTTACTTACCCCCATCTGAAACTGCCTGCGTCTGCAAGAACCAAAACACACACACACAAAAAAAAAAAAAAAAAGTCAAACATGGAGATAAACTGCATCAATAAAACAGTGCATGCTTTGGAGTAAAGTTGCGAGATGACAGCAGGATGTCGTCTCCCAAAACAGCTGAAGGGTTTGCTTTTTGCACTTGAGGTGCTCAGTGGAGAATGACAGCTGTTACACAGGAAACGGGTGTTTCACCAGCACGCTTTCCATGACTGACACATCTGACCTCATTGTCACAAACCCCATACACTAAATTGTCAATGACACCCACACATCCGCGCTGTCGATTAATCCAATAAATTCCCCTTTGTACTGGAACTCGTATCAATGCAAGTCAAATGGACAGAGTGCAAAAGTTTGTACACCCATGCTGAAATGGGGGTGTATCCTGGAACAAGCCAAATAATTTAAAAGCAAAGCCATAACAATGAACAAATGGATAGAAAAGCACCAGAATTGATCGATAACATAGCAAGGGTTTGACAGTTATTTTACTATAAAATCAGCAATAAGCTAAAACACTGGCAAGTTCAAAACAAAGAGAATGTGTGGAATGACTAAAATTTTTCTTACAATGTAAGTGTTTTGTCAGTATGACAACTTGTGCAATTTGTAAGGCAAATAAATGGAAATTTCTTAAATGAAAGGCAAACTGGGCATTGTTTTCACTTAGTAAAACCAAAACTGAAGGCAGAAAGACCCACAAACAAGCAACAACTGAAAACAGCTACAGAAAAGTCCTAGGCAAAAAAAAAAAAAATCTCAAAAGGAAACTTAGCATTTGGGAATGCACATGGGCTCCAGACCTCAGGCAGTTACTGACCGCAAATGATCTGAATTCAAGTATTTAAAAAAAAATCATGCTTAAATTATAATTTGTACACACACACACGAATGGTGAGCTCTGATTGGTTTGCTATGTCAGGATAAAACAATTGCCATCTTGGGATAATGCTAATTCGATTAAAAATAAACCATACAAACTGCTTTTATTTGCCTCATGTTCCAGTGCCATATGTACTAAAACACGTATTTGCCATAGGTTTCACCTCTGGGATTATTCAGCCATATCCACTTGTCTTTCCGTAAATAATTATGTTTGTCTTTTTAATTACTTTTGAACACCTGAAAACAGGCGAACAAACAATGAAGGCGGAGTACACACTGAACAGCTTGCCAGACCATCGCATGGCAACACATACACCAAGGGGCAATTTAAAACAGCCAATTAAGCTAATGTGCATGTATTTGGACTGTGCAAAGAAACCAACACAAAGGGAGAGCATGCAAACTTGTACACAAACACCCAGCCCGGGTAATCGAACCCAGGACCTTCTTGCAAGGTGGGCATGCTAACCACTATGCCGCCCTAAAACCCTTACATTACAGCTGAAATTCTTCACTTCAATCACATCTTGACTGCTTCAGTTCAAATCCACTGGGGTGGTGCACAAAGTCACTGTCCAAATACTTCTGGACCTAACTGAATAAAAGCAAACTCCCTACACTCAAACTTTGTTGGACTGCCTTTAACCTTGATTACAGTGTGAAAATCAACATGGCATTGTTTTGACAAACATCACATTTAATTCCATCCAGCGTTGGGTTTATTTTTCGCCGACATTTTGAATTGACGAGGGAAAAAAAAAAAAAATAAAAAAAATAAAAAAATAAAAAATTGAACCACTCCATAAAATCTCCTCTAGCACATCCCAGAGACTTTCAACAAGGTTAAGGCCAGAACACGTGCGAAAATTATTCCTTATGCACCCGGAACCACACAAAGCCTAAATTTTGATATCCATGCCATCGGGGTGAACAATTGATGGGGTAACCTGTTCATTCAGCACATACAGATCATCAGCGGAGTACATTTGTTTGTTTTGCTATATTTACAGTTACAGCATTTGGCAGATGCTCTTATCCAGAGCGCCATACAATTAACTTTTTCTATACAACTGAGCAATTGAAGGTTAAGGGCCTTGCTAAAGGGCCCAACAGTGGTGATAGTGAGGATTGAACCACTGACCTTCTGATCAGTAACCCATCGCCTTAACCATTAAGCCACCACTGCCATTTAAGTGTTCCTGAGCCTTAACCTGACCAAGGGAAGAAAGATTATGGTGATTTTGTACTATAGTGCACTTTTTATTCCGCCATTCTAGCACAATAGTCACTGTGACGTTTTCTGTAAGGAGCAGTTTGTTTAGCATTTTTAAAAGGACTCTATTGTTCGCACTTCATAACAGTCGGATAAAAAAGTTGTAAGATTTTCCGAACACAACAGAAAGTATCAGGATTTTGTTCTTTGTGGTTTCATGTTAACAATACAAGCTATATATAATTTTTTAAATAAATGACAGAATGACTGTTTATAGCTGCTAAGTAATAACAGGAATTAACTTCCCACAGACTTTCCAAAGAATCTCTACAGGGTGTTAAAAAAAAAAAAAAAAAAAAAAAAAAGGCCACGACATGGCGGTGTTCTTTAATAACAAGAACTGGTTAGTGTCATCTGTTGTGCTACAAAAATGACATGCCGATATTGTAAATCACTCTTTTGTGCAGCAACCGTTACCCTGCTTTGCATCAGGCCATGTCACATTTTTTTTTCCCACCACAGTGTAACTTGCCCCATCACGTTCTCCTAGATACTTTATTACTGCATATTTTGGTTATAAAAAGGTGTCTCAGGTGTAAAAGAAAATTCTGAGATCGGCACACAACTGTCTATGCAGAAACCTTCAGCATCATGTCTGCTCGCTGTCATCAACAAGAAAGCAATGAGAAAGTATTATTCAATCTTCCTTTGCTCTGATTCACATCTCATAGTTCTCAGACTGGAGCACAGAAAACTGCATCAGCAATCATATAGCTATGAAACCACAGATTTTTTTTTTTTTTTTGTTACATTAAATGTGCCAGTGCAGCAAAACACCATGCATCTCTTATCACACCCACCACAACACTAGACAGAGCCATCAAGACTTTCTTACACGCAAGCAGCAGCACTGCATTATTCGCTTTACTGCATTTCACTGCAGTATTTCATTTTTAACTGACTTGCCTGAAGAGAAACGTACCAGCGATGCAGAACATTACAAAATGGTATTGGTGCAATTGTTTTTTTTTTTAAAAACATGATTGTGCTGCACATCTTAGATATGCTATACACGCACACACTGATAGTCATTCATTCGTTTTGTAAGCCGCTTGCGCCCATCTTAGATGACTCTGGGCGAAGGCAGCCTACTGTGCATGTTTTTGGACTGTGGGAGGAAAAGGGAGTACCCAGAAGAAACCCACGCAAGCATGAGAACATGCAAACTCCACACAGAAACACCCCAAGCCTGGAAATCAAACCCAGGACCTTCTTGTTTTGAGGAAGACATGCTAACCACTGCGCCACCATGCCATGCCTCACTGACAATCAATAACATTATGAGCACTGATAGGTGACGTGAAAAATATTGAATGTCTTGTTAAAGTCACAACTGTCAAGAAGTGGGATCTATTATGCAGAAAGTGAACAGTGAGTTCTCAAAGTTGATGTGCTGAAAGCAGGAAAAATGGGCAAGTGTAAGGATTGGAGTAATTTAAATCAGGGTCACAATGTGATGGATAAACGTCTAGAGATACCGTAGTACAACCTGCTGAAACTGTTAATGCTGGCTATGATGGGAAGTAACACAAAGTTTTGCAGTTTGCTGGC
This sequence comes from Neosilurus mollespiculum, assembly GCA_030014195.1. NCBI lineage: Eukaryota > Metazoa > Chordata > Actinopteri > Siluriformes > Plotosidae > Neosilurus > Neosilurus mollespiculum. The sequence continues at coordinate 23,969,081 of JAQMYF010000007.1, forward strand.
CTCAGACCATTCAGGTGGTGCTAATGCTACGGCTGATTGGTGAAGTAAAAAGTTTGCACCCTCATTCTAGGTTAAAGGGAAGAAAAGTAATCCCCAGTTTTAGATAAGATCCATGAAGAAGTAAAGAATTACAAGAAAATAGATATGGGCATGTCCTGCTAATTCAAGCTATGTGGGAAAAAAGTAGGCATGCATGACATGACATGCAGAATAATTCCAGCTTGCACAGAAAGAGATGTGGAAACACCTCAGGGTAATAAACAGCTAACATTCATCACTCGACCATTTTTAATCTTTGGGATAAATAAACGCCTGGGAAACCATCTTGTTGGTATAAAGGGTGCACAAACTTTTGTGCTTTTTTTTTTTCCCCCCAAGTCCAGACATTAGTTTGAATTTTCACAGCCATAAAATGTAAGCAAATGACCCAAATCTGTCAAGTTAGTGCTCTAACCAGTATGCGACGTCCCATGTCGGAGATTGAATGGCCAGTAAACAGAAATATGTACATCACTCATTGCCTGGAGGTTGACATCATTGTCACTGTAAAGCATCCTTGACTCTTTCAGCAGTACCATGCTGAAGTAAGTTGAGGCACTATAAAACCAAAACTACTTTCAAACAAGCTCCTCAACACATCCTGGGACAAAAAAAATTCAAAATACAAGAGAAACTCTAATTGTGGTTTTGACTTACCAGATGACTGGCTGGCACTGCCAGAGTTTTCAGTTTGTTGGCCATAGCTCGATCCAGCTGACAGCGAGGACACCTCAGCAGCAAGCGAGCACACCCTATGCTGTTTCTTCACGCCCCGTTACTTTGAACAGCTTGTCACTTCCTGTTCCGAAGGGAAGTCTTACCATAGCAACACACCACAAGGGGAAGTGGCTGCTCTGACTAAAACAAAACTCATTCTTGACCTTGTTGAGCAACTCTGTGATGAGAGTTGCAATATAAAGGAATCTAAACATGTAACCACAAGCCAAAGCCAGAGCCTCCAGGTAAATCGACATCACCACACACACACACACACACACACACACTTTCTGACTCATTAGCAGGTATGTCCAATAGATGTGCAGGTGTATATATGTTGGGAATGTTTGAGCTGCAAAATCTTTCTGGGGTCAGGAAAAAAAAAAAAAATTTTTACAGCACATTTCTGATATAATGAAATCAAAGGGGGTGGCACGCTGGCATAGTAGTTAGCATGTGCACCGCACAGTAAGAAGGTACCGTGTGGAGTTTGCATTATCATCTTGTGGCAAGGTCTCAAATTTAAATTCAAATTCTATTTGTCACATACAAATTATACACAGTACAATATGTAGTGAAATGCTTAGTACGACTGTCCAAAACGTAAAGAATAAACTATCAAAGCAACAAGAAGAACAAAGGTCAAATAAATATAAAATGCAAAAGGATAGAAATATATAGAATAAAATAAAATATACATGAGATAAAATATCGGATACATATACACACATATATATATATATATATATATATAAAAAATGCAAGTGTAATATAAAATGCAAATATACAGGCAATATAATGAAATAATTTATCGCAGTGGCGATTTTTCTAGTAAAAGTCTGTAAAGTGTCTGTGTGCAAAAAAGTGGCAAGTGTCTGTAAAGTGGCAAAGTGTCTCTTGTCAACCACAAGTGTGCCTCTGTCCACCCATCAGTATAAATGGGTAAAAGTAAACCCACCCCCCCTTGAGTAAAGGCTAACAATGTCTATTTATAAATAAAACAAAAAAATTTTAATACATTTGTCACTTAAAATCTGCAAAACAAGTGATTTCCTGATTGCTCATGGCGTCTATAAAGGCCGTTCCTTTTTATTTGGATGAATAAATAAAAAAAATAAATAAATAAAAATTCAACAGCCACCTTATCTTGTTACCATCTCATGTGATCAAAAGTTAAAGCCTTGCTTCTGGCTTTTATAAAGGGCCAACACTGGGGACTTCTTCCGAACAACGCTTTAAAAAAAAAAAAAAAAAAAAAACAATTAAAAAAAAAAAAAAACCACACACAATAATAGGAAATCAATCAATTCAGTTACAGTCAATCACAATTCTTTTTTGCAGTGAGTCATGTACTGCCACACAGGTTTAAAAACATTTGTTTATAAATATAAATAAGTAGTCCTACACGTAGTGCACTCTAACTTTTGGCAGGCAGTACAGCATCCCGAGTGGTAGAAATTAACTTGCAAGTTTTGTTTAGAAATTTTTAATTTTACATGAATCGGGATATTTAAAGAATTGCGATACTTACAGAATCACAATTCAATTTGAATCAGCACCTAGGTATTGTGATATTGTATCAGCTGTTCTCTGGTGAGTCCCATCCCTTTACAATAACCCATCAAATCCAAAAATTCAACAGTGCTGTGGTATATATTGTAAAAACTCAATATTGCTATGTTTACAGTAAAACCATGCACAAAAGAACCAAATTTAAAACTGACAAGAACACTAGACACGGTAACGTTAGCAAGGTAACTACGATAACGTTGGCCTGCAAGGCTGAGTTTTTAAACAATTCTTTGTGTTGTTCCCATTGTTTATTTCAGGAACTACAGCTGTTTATTTTGTAATAAAATACTTATTTTTCCAATAAGTATCAAAAGGACAGTATAACTAAGATGCATGATGGTGGTTTAATCATTAATAAGTAAAGCGTTCCTTAATCCTGCTCAGGGCTACAGTGGAATTGGAGGCAACCCTCAGAAAACAGTTTAATGCTGTAAAAACAGCAAAAAGGGTCAAATGGAAACTGAATTAAATCAGATTACTGAGTAGTCATCTAAAACAGATGATGCAGCTTCCTGTGAATCATGATGGTTGAGAGAGGTCTGAAATTTTGCAATCTACTTTCTGGTTGCCAAATATGCCCCTGAAATCAATCAACAGTTCCCTGTTTGATCCTGAAAGCAGGTTAAATTCTGTGTGGAGTGTCATTCCGTGTCCCTGGGGGTTTGTCCAAGTTTGCTTGTTTCCTCCAAATCAGGACAACGGACCAGTAAGTGGGTTAAAAATGCTAACTTGTTCTTAGGTGTGAAGGAGTGTATGAATGTGCATGTCCTCAGTAATAGACTGGCATTCCATCCAGTGTATTCCTGGCTCACACACACAGCAGTTTTGGCATGGACTCGGAATCCACAGTGATCCTGTCCAGGTTAAATCTCTTACAGAGGATAGTTGGGGCAGCTGTAGCTTAATGATTAGAGAAGCAGTATTGGGACCGAAAGGTGCTGGTTCGATTCCTGAACCAGCAGGAAAAATGTGTGGCGGTGAAGGAGTGAGCTGTACCTTCCCTTCCACCGCATTCATGGCTGAAGTGCCCTTGAGCAAAGCACCTAAGCCCCAACTGCTCCCCATGCACCCCAATATGTGTGGCAGCCCACTGCTCTGTGTGTGTGTGTTCACTTTGGATGGGTTAAATGCAGAGAAAATAATTTACCTTGCAGGATTAACACAGTATAGCAAAATCAAAATAAATAAACAAACAAACAAAGCGTTAACATCTAGAGAGTTTTTTGGTAGTTTGCTTTTTTTTTGCTTTATGAAAATGTTAAGTGGTTTGCTGAACCACTTAAACCTACTAGTAGGGTCATGGGGAGGCTGTGCCAGTCTCAGCCAACAGTGGGCAAAGGCAGGGTATACCCTGCACAGCTTGCCAGAGTAAGACACACACAATAGCAGTCACACTCACATCCACACCTTGGAACAGCCGATTAGCCTAATGGCCATATCTTTGGACTGTGGGAGGAAACCAGAGTACCCAGAGGAAACCTGCATAAGCTCAGGGAGAACATGCAAACTCTGTACTTTATAAAAGTAATCTACAACTATTGTATCCATATTGTAAAAGTAGTATGATGAAACAAAATCAAACACACTCATCAATGTAACGATTTATGGAATATTAGGGTTAGGGTTCCTGGGGAGCGCAGGCACTGGGGGAGCACAGGCACTGGGGGAGGTGTAAACAGTAGAAAGTAGGTCATGATATTAAGGTAAAAGTTTGTATTACTAAAGTATACTGCATAAAACACAGTAATTTTGTGTTACACATTCGGTCTCACAGTCCATCATTAGGTTTAATTTTTTTTCTTTTTAGGGTAAAATAAATTTAAGAGAAATTCTATTTCAGTTCAAATGACCTATATGCAGGAGTCAGTTGTTTCCACACACTACTGACTAAAAGTTTCACTGATTTAGGTCTTGGATGAAACTCACCTTGCGCTCTTTTTGAAGCATTTTAGTTAAATTCACTGAGATTTTTTTCTTAATCCATGCTGAACTGCTCCAGTGGGACACACCCCAGGATAAACCCCTGACTGCTACCATCTTGTTCCTGTCAGTGGACTTAGATCAAAATAATACTACAGGCTTGATTTGTTTTAAATGGGTGATGAATATGTTTACTAACGTGTTTAATCTCACCTGGAAGTTGGAAAGTTTCCACACCTGTGCTGGCAGCAGGTACTTCAATAAAGCCTAATTGGTGAGAGGAAATTGAGTTGAGCTAAACCTGTTTCATGAAATACAGCGCCCTCTGCTGGCTAACAAGAGGAACAGCCACATAAATGGAGAATTTGAGGGGTGTCTCCACTTGGTGTCAGTTATGCTGTGATGACAGACATATTTTTTTTCTGTTTATTTTTTTTTTTCTAAAATAGAAAGTACAAATAATCAGTATCGCAGAATAAAATAACCATAAAAGTAAGCTTCACTCACTCCCTAACCTTCAGTAACCATTTCATCATGCTCAGGGTTATAGTATAGTATCCAAAATCTGGCCCAGGAACACTAGGTGTGAGGCGCAGGTGTTACAGCCCTATATTCTGACAGCCCATTGGTCCAACAGTCCATCGGTCCAACAGCCCTTACCCTAACCAAAGGGAACTGTGTAGGGTGCCCAAATGATTTAAGCCCATCTTATATGAGTAGGGCTATCGGATCAACATGATGTCAGAACAGAAAACGGGTACACCCTGAATGTCATGCTAGTCCATCACAGGCATCCATTCATACACTCACACAGTATGGAAATCTGGAAGCTAATCCGCTTGTCTTTTTTTGCGAAGGATATGGGAGGAAACCCTGAGGATACAGGGTGAATAGGTGAAACTCAAGCACAAAACCAATCCTTTTCAAACAAATATAAGAACTTTTTTTAAAATGAAGTCTTAACCTTTTAAAATGTAATGCAGGTACAGTGCCCTCTGTAAATATTGGCACCGTATCCACTTTTTTGGTGAAGTAGCTTCATCTCACACTAAATTATTATTAAAATAATTTTAGTCAGTGGTTATCACGTCCACCTCCTAGCAAGAAGGTCCTAGGTTTGAGTCCCTCAGTGTATGTTCTCCCCGTGCTTGCATGGGTTTCCTCTGGGTACTCTAGTTTCCTCCCACAGTCCAAAGACATGCACATTAGGGTAAGTGTCATGTCATGTCATTTTCTGAACCGCTTAATCCTAATTAGGGTCGCGGGGAGGCTGGCGCCCATCTCAGC
>JAQMYF010000007.1:23983127-23997892 GCA_030014195.1 Neosilurus mollespiculum
CATGCAAACTCCACACAGAAACGCCCGAGCTGGGAATCGAACCCAGGACCTTCTTGCTGTGAGGCGGACGTGCTAACTACTGCGCCACCGTGCCGCCTCAGAAGTATATATTTAATAGAATATATTTTCTCTTCAAAGTGACTCAAAGCAGTGAGTGAAATCAAAAGCAGAATTTTATCTTAGTTTTTGCCACAAGAGAAGGAACTCAACAAATTGAGATTTTGGCAAGGCTAACCTGGCAAGGCCAACCCGAGTGCATGAGGCAGCCTGGAGTAAAACCAATATCAGATTAGACTCACCCTTACCAAATAAATTTGAGACTGAGCATGGAGGGCGTGATCAGCTTCCCTTAAATAAAGCCAATAACAGGTGAGCCTAATTGAGAATAATTAGCTTTCAAACTGCGTATGTCTCCTTCTAGTGGCCAGACCTAGCATGCAGTGTTACAGTATCATGGTCTGGTTATTTATTCTGCTTTATTTATACTTGATTTCAGATAAACATTTCAGCTAAATGAATGAATGTCAACAGAGATGAGTATAAGTCACTAGCTCAGACACCCGGGATGAGCTGATTTGGTTTTTGGACTATTGATTTTTTCTTTTTTGTTTTTTTTTTTTTGTGTCCAACAAATAAACAAACAAAATAAACACTAATTCCAAATGACTTTGGCATGGATGGATGGATGTTTTGTTCTTATTCCAAAACACATTATTCCTACTAATCTGTTTATGTGGCTAAGTGAAATTAATATTCTAATAATATCACTGTTTTTGTGCAGCCATGCATTCATTTATTCATTCATTTGCCAAAGTGTTTTATGCCTCTAGGGTCTCTGCTGACTCTGGGCGAAGACATGGTACACCATGAACAGCTCACCAGTCCATCGCAACACCTGTCTTTAAACTGTGAGTAAAAACTGGAACACCCAGAGAAAATACATGTAAACACAGGGAGAATATGCAAACTCCATACAAAAACAACCTCGCTGAGCACAGGATTCAAACTCAGGCCCTACTTGTTGTGAGGCGAACACGCTAACCACTACGCCACCCTCTAACATTCATTGGAATCCAAATCCTCAGCACCAACTGCACCGTGCACATCAGTCAAAGTGTGATCTGTTTGATGGTATAAAGGTTTTAAACAGGCAGAATAATTTGCATACATAGAAGACAGATGATTTCATGATGAGCACACTTCTGGGTTGTTGTTGTTGTTTATACATGACTACATTAAAAAGTTAAAACTTTCTTGTCTGTAAAATCTAGCATTTAGCATTTAACTAGCTGACGAGTTAGTCCATGTTTTATTCTATTACTATAGTTTTCTTCGCAACCAAAAAAGATTTTTTTCTGAAACTATTATTTATCCGTCAGGCTAGAAAATCAATTTACTGTATCATTTGTCAACTGTTCATCCCCAATATGTAAATACATAACACAATTTGTCAAAGTTAAATAGAGCTGTTTAAATAATTCTCTGTCAAAATAATTCAATGAGCACAGTAATGGACACTAAATGTGTTCAGTTACCCGAAAACCACACTGTAATGTGTGATGAATATTCATGCTATGTTTCAACTAGACATCATAGAATCACAAAAACAATCAGGAGGCCACACACCCACTCGGATCTGAATGTTGTTTCCATTAGATGGATCTTTGAGGTGATCAATGGAGCGCACCATATCCAAGGCCATGTCACAGATGTTATGGGCGTGGTACTTAGTCTTCTCTGGAGCTCCGGCTACGACCATGTAGGCATCTCCAATGGTTTCAACCTGGAATACACACACAGACACACAGAAGATTATGTGATGGTTATCACTAAGTATAAAAAGCCCACACACATATGCACATGTGGCACACCTTAAATGCTCACCTTGAAAACTCTGTGTTTCTCACTAAGTGTGTCAAACAGTGTGTACATGGTGTTGAGCATAGACACCACCTGCATGGGTGTGATGTGGCTGCAGATGCGTGTGAAGCCCACCACATCACTAAATAGGATGGTAACATCTGGGAACACCTGGAACACACAGACATATTCATACACTACACTGAGCCTAATTAGGATCGGGACATTATGGAACCCCAAATATCTAAGAATAGTACACTTTACCTCTCAGTGATTTTAAAATTATGGCTGATGGGTTAATGATGGTTCTCTGGTTCATTTTATTCTTGTATTTTAAGCGAACACTTGTCTCTAAATGTCTTATATAAATAAAGGTAATGTTTCTTGACCCCACTAAGAGACAGTATGGAGATATTGGGTGGTAAGAGTGGCTGACCTCACATGTGTTTACCGCAGGCTCTCCCTTGCGCAGCCGCTTAGCCACAGGTTTGGGAATCATCCTGTAAAGCAGGTCGTCTGTCTTCTTCATCTCATAATCCAGCATCTTCATGCTCTCCTCTAGCTTGCTTGACTTCTTCTGCTCCTGTAAGGAAAACCGAGGAGGAAACACACATGAACAGAATATACCCCACTATGATATTTCATGTCATGCCATTTTCTGAACCACTTTTGTCCTTTATTAGGTTCACAGGAAGGTTGGAGCCCATCCCAGCCGAACACAAGGTACACTCTGAACAGCTCGGCAGACCATCGTAGGGCCTACAAAGATGCACATAACTATTCATACTAACAACTATGGGCAGTACCCAGATAACACCCACACGAATACCGGGAGAACATAGACACTAACCTACACTTGCATTTGTTACAGGTACTTATAGCATGTTGTTGAAAATGCAACATGTTGAGTAGCTCTGCTTTTACACATGAACTGTTCAGGATTTGTTTTGTCCCTGTCACTTGTATAGCATGCTAACAATGTGAAGAGCTTTCATATTGAATTCATCATTCACCTGCCATCATGCAGCAACAAATAATAAAAGAGGCTTCCTTCAAAAGGAGAGTTGCTGGCAAAGCCTAATAATGTCGTTAGTGCATAATAATATGTTGCTGGTGCATAAATACGTGCATTGTATTATGTTACGCGACATAACGCATATGTTTGCCCCTAACCAAAATTCCTGTATCCTTCCCAAGATCCATCTGATAAATTGTGGCCTCCCATTTCCCAAACTTTTGTTCTAATGATGATGTGCTGCATTAGGAGACCGGGGATGCGCGTTGGATGTATTTGGATGCAGTATATCGATTTAGTATAGTATATTTAAAAAATACAGCCAGTGGTAAGTTGCTTTACGCACCAGAATAGGTGTGTATAGGACAGTGCTTGCAGTTGGCTACCTCCTGCAGTGCTTCTATTTCAGAGGAAGTAAAATTCTTCTCCCTGTTAGATTCTGGTGGCTCAGCAGCTTCACCATTATTTCCCTCTTCATTAATATTTACATGCCGCTGTCTTTTTATGGGGATTAAGGGAGCGTTTACCTGTGCTAATTAGATTACTGGCTTATTTTCTTTAAGCTGGCTGGTTTACAATTTATGAACACAGTGGGATTTACCACTCTAAAAACACAGCTGCGAACAAATCCGAGGTTTAAGAACACATCATGAATACACACAAATTGTGCTGTAAGAATGACCAGTACCTGTAGTCTTTAAGAAGATATTGCTGAATGAGGCTGGATGTTTATAATATATTTATATATAATAGATTTTTAGACTCTTAATGCGTAGTACAATTAGTGTATTTTATAAAATGTATAAAAATATTATACATGCAACATATTATATATACAATAAGTACATAAGATGTTTGTTTTTTTGGCAACAATTACAAGCCCTAGCACACACTTTCATGTACCTGTATGAGAGCCCGTTTCAGCTCCTCAGATTGTTGGGTTCCTGCCAGCACCAGGTCTCTGCTGGAGTCGTGCATGCTCAGATCGTTAATGTAGAGCCCGGTCTTAAACATTGCACTCAGACTCTCCATTCTACAGAGAAAAGAAACTTATATGCACAAACATGAACATGTGCATGCATCAAGTTAAGCTTACGTATTTAGCAATTAAATTAGCTTTGTGTGTGTGTGTGTGTGTGTGTGTGTGTGTGTGTGTGTGTGTGGCTTACACAGGTGTCCCCAGGAAGATGATGGACTCCCATTCAGGCATGTATCTCATTTGACCTTTCAGCTTGAGGCAGCGGCTTCCATCACCCCAACTCTCCATGGCATTAGCACTGTTTCCATCTTAAAAAAACGAATCAAAACCACACACACATGCACACACACAAACACACACACTCGTATATAAATACATAAATAAAAAACATAATGGACAGTAGATCTGACTTTGATTCATAGCTTGGATATGAATATAAATTAAATGAACATAAAAGTATCGGCTACATATTTTGGTGTAATGGGTTTGAAGGTGTTATTGCAGTGTGTAGTGCACCAGTTCCGATTTGCAGACACATCCTGTGTGTAAGGGGAATCTCTGACCTTTGTAGTCATCTCCGATGATGGACTGGAAAGCCATGAGCTCTACATCTACATCAGCCGAGCGATTAGCATTTTCATAATCAGAGTCTATAATAAACAGACAATATAAAGGATTCAGCACTGACATTACTCCTTTTTATCTTCACTATAAGGCTTTAATAAAATGTGTGCAGTGGTTAAATAGGACCTTCCTTACTCTGGACTCTATTATGAAGGTTTCGTTCTCTCTTTACAGGCTCCTTCGACATGATTTCAAACAGGTTGTTGGGGTGGGAAATGATCTGTAGAAAAGAGCTAGGCATCATTTATCTTCTTTAAATTTATCTACATTTTAACAAACAATAGTAAATCATCATGGCACAGGTTTAATCTTTCTGGGATAGGTTATAACATGAGGTTAGGGCTGACAAAAGAATCAGCAGACTAATCAGCAGCACACTTCTGATGGCTCGAGAAGATTTACACACCATGTTCCAGGTAAATTCCACCAGGGGGCGTGCCAGGAGAAAAGCATCGTTAATCTTCTTCCCATCCAGGTCAGGAAAGACAGTGGCCAAACCAGAGCCAACATTATGTACTACCATGTCCTGTTGGGGACAATAAACATATTATATAATGAGAAGAGAAGAAAAGATAGTTGAGAAAAGAAGAGACGAGAAGCGAAGCCATACCTGTCTGAACACGATGTTGAAGGGAAACACCTCAAAGAAAAAGTCACTGGTGATTGGCAGAATCTCCTGTTCCTCTTCATCCTCTTTCTGGATGTAGCGGTAAGCAGAGTTATCAAAGTTCAATCTAAAAACAAAGGACAACATTCTTTAAACAATTCCCTGATTCACATAGGGACAGAATAATTCTTTGGTCAATTATCAGTCCAAGGATTTTAGCTTCAATTCTATAACCCAGAAGGGCAGGAGCTAAAGATGAAGGTAAACAGTGCAGTGAGACGGCAAGAACTCCACTATGCTGCAGAATTAGCCTACGTACTGAATATGGACAACCCCCTACCTCATAGTGACATGAGAATAATCTCCCACCAGCTGCTCTGAAAGAACTTCCACATGGATGTCGGTGTCATAGAACTGTTTCCCCATCTGCCTCAGCTGACCCATAGCATAGTGCAGGTAGCCTTTTCGCTTGCTCCTGCAGCCCAGTGTAAAACAAAACACACCCAGACACACACACACACACACACCTTTATATTCACTACATTCCCATCTACTTCCAGTTTTATAATACATGCTTCTTCTGAGGCACTTAAAGCCAGGCGAATATCAGTAGCTCCTGCTACATCATAGGGCCGCGTAACACACTTAGAGGAAAATTCCACCCTCAGATTCATGCAGCATAGTTGGGATTTGAGTTCTTAGGAGAGGAAGAAGCTTTTCTGTCACACAGATTTCTGTCAAACTATGATTGACTGATTGAATGATTGATTGATTGATTGATTGATTGATTGATTGATTGATAATGATGAATGAAGGAACCTGCAACATGCACTGAGCTTTACAGTAGCTGCACTTGCAAAACAATTGCAAAAAGAATTTTTGCTTCCTTTCTGGAGTAATTGAGGTTCAGATTAAACCTGTTCACTTTATAAGAGCAGTCAAACTTAATATCCATCCATTCATTCACCGAACTGCTTTATTCTACTAGGGATGTGAAGAGGCTGGAACCTATCTCAGCCAACTTCGGCGAAGGTGGCCAACACATGCACAACTATATACACACTCACACCTGAGGCAATTTGGAACAGACAATTAGCCTAATGAGCATGTCCTTGGACTGGAGGAGGAAACTGGAGTATCTGGAGGAAACCCTGCAAGCATGGGGAGAACATGCAAACTCCACACAGAAATGCCCTCGCTGAGCCCAGGACATTCTTGCTGTGAGGTGGACGTTAATCACTACGCCACCATGCCACCATCAAAGTTAACATAAGAACCCACTAATAAATTCTACATATTTGATAATTGTTTGCTGTGACTTCTATTACTAAAATAAACAAAAACTAGAAGGACAGTCGAAGAGCGTAAACCTCAACCAAGTTGTAATACCATGCTTAGAGTGTTAAAAGAACCCTTTAAAAAATTCCTGGATCCAGAATTTGATCTCCAAAAATCAAATGGAATGTTACTTGGGCCATAACACACCCCTCAAAAAATCATTAAAATCAGTAATTAACATTTTTGCACCAAACACACAGACAAACAAATAGACAGACAGACAGATAGTCACCGCCAACAAAACCATAACCTCCAGTGCACGTGTCAAAATCACAGGTGCCCCATTACTGGAAGTCATGTTTTTGTCTTCAAGTTTCAAGATTATGTCATCAGAATTGTACTACTCCAGCAAATCTGATGCAGCATTACTTTTGCAGTACTTTTACTGCATTGCCTTTTACATTTACAGTAAAATGCCAGCGCAAGACTGGCTACCATTCCAGTTTCAGCAGTACAGGCCCAGTTGTCCAAAAACAATGTGGAACTCAGTGCTGAAACCTCCACAGGATGTAAATTAATCCAGATTAATGATTGTGTCTTTAATGCCTCTCTCCCACCTGTAGTGCAGTGTGACACCAGTAGCAGACTCCTCCTGGCAGAAGAAAGTGGGCGGCTGCACTTTGGGGTAACTGAAGCGTAGATACTCATGTAGGTTATCCAACCCGTTAACAAAGTCACGCACATGACGACCCAACACCTGTTGCGTGCACACACACACACACACACACACACACACACACACACACTTCCATTGTAGTTAATGGGTTACATAGTAACATACTGTACAGTTGTATCATATATTACATTTACATTTATCACATTTGACAGACATCCTTATCCAGAGTGACTTACATTTTTATACAACTGAGCAATTGAGGGTCAAGGGCCTTGCTCTAGGGGCAAACAGTAGCAGTTGGGTGGTACTAGGGCTTGAACCACAAACCTTCGAATTAGTAACCAGAGCCTTAACCACTGAGCTGCCACTGCCAGGCATATTACATACACAGAGGAAAGTCGGGGGGATTACTGCCAATAAATCACCAGTGCTTACCTTGAGAATGCGATCGTAACCATACTTCCCGACAAAACCCAGAAAGTAAACGCCCCAGGAGTTCATCAGCTCATTATAGGGAGTACCTGTGACACCACTCGCTGCTTTGGCTATGCGTGGAATTACACTTTCACTGTACACCTACTCACACACACACACACACACACACACACACATTTTTTACACTTTATTTATAAAAATATATATAATAGTAAAACCTTCCAATCAATTAGCATCATTTAACATTAATTAACATGAACAACAACGTACAGCATCTAGTAAGGAAGAAAACACTGGGAGGTGGGCTGTTATCTGAAAATAATCAACAAAGGGGTGTTGTGATGTGCCCCAAATTTAATTGTTTTCTTATAAGAGCATGTCCTAAAGTTTTTTCATTCCTTTAATACCATAGCAATTGGAGATAAGCGACCATGTTACATTAGTAAAAGTAGGGATGACAGGCAAAATTTTCTCAAGTCACGCAAAGTGGCTGAGTACAAAGTTAATCCATTAATGTTTTGGGTAAATATTTGGTAGAACACTTCAATTATTATTATTTTTTTATTAATTTTTTAATCTCAACCATTTGGTAGAGGTGGGAATGTAAAAAAAAAAAAAAATTATGGGGTTGTTTTACCAAAAACATAAACATTATTGTTATTGTTGCTAAAACTGATTTTTTAAAAAAAGAATAAATGCCATTGCTTTTTTCTTGGTGTGGCCTTTAAAGGGTTAAGGTGATCTGGAAGCTGGAGCTTATCTCCGCTGAGTCTGGGCGAAGGTAAGGTACACTCTGAACAGCTCATCAAACCATTACAGGATCAACACACACCACAATTCACACTCATATTCAAATCTACGGGCAATTTGGAACAGCCAATTAGCCTAATGTGCATGCCTTTGGACTGTGGGAGAAAACCGGAAGAGGAAACCCACACAAGCACAGGGAGAACACGCACACTCCAAACAGAATTGCCTCTGCTGTGCCAGAGACTCGAATCCAGGACCTTCTTGCTGTCAGATGGACATGATAACCACTACGCCACCGTGCCGCTCCTCAAAGTCAATAATACAAAAATCACATCTTGTCATGTTGCAGAGAAAGCAAGTCATCCTTCATCCTATAGTCAGAGATCTTAAAGTGCGTGGCATGTTGGTGTAGTGGTTAGCAAGTCTGCCTCATAGCAAGAAGGTCCTAGGTTCGAGTTCTGGGCTCGGTTACTATGGAGTTTGCATGGTCTCTATGAGCTCGCATGGGTTCCTCTAGGTATTCTGGTGTCCTCCCACAGTCAAAACACATGCAAATAAGGGTAACTGGCTGTTTTAGGTTACACCGTAGGAGTGGATGTGTGTGAATGGTTGTGTGTGTTGTCCTGTGATAGTCTCACGAGCTGTTCAGGGTGTACCCTGCATTCGCCCAGAGACAGCTGAGATAGGCTCCATCCTCCTGCGACCCTAGTAGGATTAAGCGGTTCAGCAAATAAATAAAACCTTATGACGCAAGTTAATGGAGATCTCATAGGGTATGTTTTTACAAACATTAACCCAGGAACTAGCTATGAAAAAATATCAATTTTTACACAATGATTCCTGGATGTAATTTGAACATAACTTTGTCCATCACTGTGTGGCGAGACTGAATCCTTCAGTCACCTTAATGGTTACCATTTCTCTAACAGTAGAGTGTATGGGAACAAAAGGATTCCAAATGTGCAATTTCTCACCTGGTGTGTGACAAAGGAGTGAAGTCGGACATCTGCCCTCTCCCTCACCAGCTTCCACACATCATCCCCATACGACTCCTTAATGAAGTCGTGCAGACTCTCACACAGCAGGCCATACATGCTTACTGCATAAGAAATACACACAGTATTATAGTGCAAAGTCTGAGCCATGGGTATATAGTTAGACGACACAAACAGGCATATCCATTTTTGTGTGGATAACTTACTCACAGTCAAAGCGGTAAAGCCTTCAGGCACTATTTGAGATTGATTTTGGCGTCACAGGATGAAGAAAAGCTTGATAATCTATCTCAAGCACCTGCGGAGAAAGGAGGTTGGTGATGCTCAGAGCAGATCCATGAGACGAATGAAGAACCTTTTGCCTGTCCATCCAGCAAGTTTCAATCAATACATAATATTAAAAAAATAAAAGTTTTAAGATAAATTAAGTCTCTTTGTCTACAATATAAACTGACCTGGATGCTTGTCCCAAGACACTCAGGCTCCTTCTACCACAATTGTGGTGTTGAGAATCTGTCAGGTGGGACGAGAGTCATTTTTTAAAGCTGGACCACTTATGTACACACTTGAGCGGCAGAGCTTAGTCATTGTTTAGATGTCAACTGGTGCTGACATGACTGGACGTCTGCCAGGAGCAGCTTGGTGCAGGTCCACTCTGAATCACATATGTTTTTCATCTCAAGTGCTTCTCCGCTGTTGGGACTGAGAGATTTTAGCAGAATTAACCATTAAGAAAAGCACCGAGCCATATCGATTAATAGTTATAGACTGCAGTGCAGCTGAGTGATGTTGATGTTATAGTCTACATCATTTACATGTATATTTTTGCACAAAGCACAGTTTGACAGTTTGCGCACCACGTTAATCACTTCTTCGCCAAAACAGCCCCCAACTTGATGTGTCATCTAACTCCCATAAAGACGGCCATTCACTTTCCAGGCTTTACTTAAACATGAAATACAGTGTTATCTCTTGGAAATAAAATGGAACCATTTGCTTACTCCTGTACGTGAAGGTCAATGACCCCTTCAGCGGGCGCAATGATATCAGTAAACACTGCTCTTTATTTCTCTTGAAATCATATGCCTTCTTTTGTTTCTTAACACCTGAGGTTGAACTTTTCTACTTTCTATAAATCAGTGTTACGCTGCCAAGTCAATGCACAAGATCATTCCTCGGGTCACATGGTTTTGTCATCTCACTTATTTGCAAAACCACTTAATCCTATTAGGATTGCAGGGAGACCAAACCTGTGAAACAACCCTTAGTTGTGACTGAAGTCATAGTAAAAAGGAAGAACCTCATGAGAGATTTATAACCATTGTATACAAAGATAGACAGAACTCTCCAGGAACCCACACCTGGAAAATCCTTCGGAATCTTGGGAGTCCTCTGGAATGCCAGAACTCCTAGATATGTCCCAAAGATGTCATGGCCCTGCATACTTTTTTTGTTTTTTGGCACACACAATTCACAAACACACAAATGATAATTTTTAACTGACATGTAATGGTACATCTGAAACGTCTAGATCAAATTCATGTCAAGCTGTGACTGTGTGCAAACAACTTTGGACAGCCGAATGGGTATGCACGCATGCACACACACACACACACACACACACACACACACACACACACACTCGCGCGCGTGCGTAAAGCAGGGATCGGGTTTTTATTATGATGGATACAAGGGTGGGTCAGGGTGAAAATCCTCACCCCATATAGCCTCTCACTGCCTTGGCTAAAATTACCATGGTGATGTAAGCGCAGAAATTGGCCTGTCTGAGTCTATACAAACCCTCTTCAACACAGTATCCAGACAGACCTCGAACAACGTCTCAGTGCCCAGGCTTCCCATTATAACCTACACTCATACACAGGTAAGCTGAGGCTGCTATCTCGTATTGGTTGGACTGTGCAGGGAGCTATGGTGTCTGTAGGTGTGTATCTTGGTGTGCATATGTGTGTGGTTGGGGGGTTTCTTCATCTGCAGCTGTTGGAGAGGAGCATGGTGAGAATAACAGAAAGCATCTTCTCATTGATAACTTGAAGGTTCAGACTGTAAGCAAAATCTTTATTGAAAGAACATTGAAAGGGAAGCTGACTGCTCTAGCCTTTTTTCTCCTGGCATCAAAATCAAAGAAGACTACAAGCTTTCTCCATCCTTTTTGTGTGTTTCTGTATCTGTACAGAGTGGAGAGGATGCAGGCTGCAAATAACAACACGAGCAAACAATGGCAGGAACAGGCACGGGCACTGAGTAGAGAGGCTCGAGGAGGTGAGACACACAGAGACCTTAAAAAACAAAGAGAAACCAAAATGGCACTGATGTTTTATTTCCTTTTCCTGTGACAAGGACTTAAACTTTTTGCACTGTTCGACCAGTTCTGTTTGATTGACAGTAGCAGACAAGATCAAACTCATGCCTTAAGGTCACATGACCAGACAACTTCGAGTGCCATGACAACCTGTAAACGGAGACAGCTTCATCGTGCGATCAGCACTGCCAAGGAAACACTCCACACATTTCTCTGTTTGTTTTGCACTGTTTTCCAGTGACCTCAGCTTTGTGCCATTTTTGGCGCCGCACAGCCCCTTGAGCTCAGCTAAATCTGATTCCCAAGTGTGAATTATATCCACGCTCCCCTTGGCGCAAGCTCTTGAGAAGCTGCACAAATTATAAACGTCAATGTGAAGTCATTTTCCCCTTGGCGCTTTCTTCATACATTACTCTATTTATACTCCAGTGTCTGTGCAACAGAGTCATAATTAATAGTTTTGCACCTCACATATAGGGCCATTTATGATTTTTTAGTGTTACTCAGGATCACGGTCAAGCCAAGGTAAATGGCTGTTTTGGCACACATTCCTTAAAAATTATGTTCAAAATAGCTGGGAAGACCAAAAAGGAATCAGACAAAGGGGAAAAGATGATCTGACCTACAGTCATTGGAAAATATTAAACATTGTGGGTTGTATGCATTTCAGAGCGTCTGAATCTAGGGAAGAAGGTCAGCACGCCAAAGGATGTGATGATCGAGGAGCTGAACCTGACATCTAACAGAGGTTCCAGGATGTTCCAAGAGAGGCAGAAAAGAGTAGACAAATATACAGTGGAGAACACAGCAGATTCGCCTGCCATCATATATGTAAGACAGATAGACAGCTACAATAACTACTTCAATAAAGGCTTTACATTAATAGTATCAGTACATTGGTCTGGCTCTTCTCCACTGGACTGGCATTTGGGCTGGATTTAGTCTTAGTTTGTTCTGGTATCGGGGAGCATGGTGGCGTAGTGGTTAATACATCTGCCTCACAGTAAGAAGGTCCCGGGTTTAAGTCCCAGGCTTGGACAATTTGATGTAGAGTTTGCATTTCTCTGTACTTGCAGGGGTTTCCTCTGGCTACTTCAATTTCCGCCTACTACCAAAGTCATGCACATTAGGCTGATTGGCGTGGACGTGAGTGTAAATGATTGTGTTTGTGTTGCGATGGACTGGCAATCTGTTCACTGCTTTCATCCAGTATCTGCTGAGATAAGCCCCAGCCTTCCTTTGACCCTAATAGAGAGGTTCAGTAAATGAGTGACTGAGTGTTCTCATATCACCTAAACATAAGTCTGAGAAGTTTAGCTTTATAGATTGTGCCACAAAGAAGTGGAATCGCTGTCATTCACTCACAGTTCCAACATGGAATATAAGGGTACGTTCAATTTTTACTGGGAATTCAGGACTCCCAAATCCTCAGTAGAAAGTATTAGTTCAAATGCCCCTGTAAAAGCCATAGCAGCTGGGAAGGCCATGAAAACTTCACTAACACAGGAAGAACACGAAAACCTCACACAGAAACCTCCTTGCAACACAACTGTGCCACCTTGCTGTTGGCTAACTCCGCCTTTGACTGAAGTTGGCTTGGCTGGGCTCCAGCCTTCCTGTGACCCTAATAAGTAGTTTGGAAAATCAAATGAAATTTAATTTTGTGCATATTTCCACAGGGTTAGGGTAAGGGACACATTTGGTACATAAAGCAGCAAAAGTGTCGGCTCAGGAAGGTTAATTGTGGTCTGTAAAGTCAATCATCGAACTTAAATATGAGTTCAATCTGTGGCTCCTGATTGACACATCGACAAGAAGTTTGCAGGTTCAAATTCAGGTTGATGCATGCAGCTGTCTCTGGCAAAAAGGAGCTAATTGGCTGAGCTCTCACAGGAGTGAAGGATGGTATACACTCCCCTTTCTCTCAGTAGAAGCAATCATGGGTGTCTGTGTGCTCATGCATACAAGGGGACGGATAGTGCTTTCCCTTCAAGTGTGTTAGGCTGCCCCTAAATGTACAGCAGCTAGTAAAGATGAAGGTGGCAGCATCATGTGACACAGAGGTGGCATGTGCTCGCTTATGCCCCTTCCTGGTTGGAAGTGGTCATGTAGTAGGGAGGCAAAACTTGATGTGTGGGAATTGGTTTACAACTAAATGTAGAAAAGAAAACTCAGGGGGACAATAAAAAAAAATATTTAAAACAATAAATATGAAATCTGTTACATTTAACAAGAATGTTTAATTGTGTGTATGAATCTTTTTAGAACCATTTCAATTCAGTATAGATGACTAAAGACCCAAAGTGAAGACTAATTTAAGTGTTATAAGCTTAAAATACTATTATAGCTCACATTTTACAATGTAGTTCCCCAGGCAGTGTTCGAGGTAAAACATGGATGATATTAAGTTAATACCTAGCTTAGATGTGTAATTATAATCAAGAGCCAACCTCTGCATGTGAGCTGTTTACAGATTATAAAATTATGTAACTCAAACAAAAATCCATAACTGGCACCTTAATAAATAAATTTAATGTGTTTGCAGAATTTTGCTGAATGTTTGACCTCTCACAATATGTTAATCAAAATAAAATCCATTAAAACTTATTGTAAACTTGCATTAAAAGTAGACATATCTAATAATGCATGTTCTTCCTTAGGATGGCTTGAATCAGAAGCATGCCCAGAGTCAGATCCAGCTAACATCACAGATCCAAGGAGAGAAGGAGAACAGAGCATACCCCATAGCCGGTAAACATAGTCTGGTTGCCACTCTGAAGGAAACTGTCTCCAAGAAAGGCAGCCCCAGCGTCCTTGCTCCAGGTAGAGCAATGGATTGGTATTAAAGACATACTTCGCCTACAAAGGATTACTGCTAACGGCAAATGGAGGGGGCTGGAGAGTATATTTTTACATGCTCCATTGTTCTTTTCATATTAGGGCCATGTTAGCAGTTTGAGGTGAAGCATTGCTTTAATTTTTCAGTCTCTGTAAATTTAAAAGCCTAAAACAGCAGTTTTCTTTAATTCTGCTGCTACAGTAAAAAAAATATATTCAGTTGATTTAAAAAAGAATGAATATACAATATAAATGGGTTTTGTATGAAAAAAGAAAGGTTGAAGGAAATGTTTGTAATTTTACAGTCAAACCTCTTTCATTTAACTCATATACATGCATATATATATATATATATATACACACATACATACATACATACATATACATA
>JAQMYF010000007.1:24004704-24028163 GCA_030014195.1 Neosilurus mollespiculum
GTATGTATATATATATATATATACAATATATTTAGCTCTACTTCGACGTATTGAGCACTGTTCTACGTAAAATCGAGTTTAGATTTTATATATATATATATATATAAATATATATATATATATATATATATATATATATATATAATTTAGAGGAAAATACAGTCTTGTCAATGTTTTGGCATAAAGCATATCTTTGAGAACATTCATACAAGTTACTTTAGCATTTGCACATTGAACACACACACACACAGTGATACCTACAGGCTCCAACCTGGACCCCATCTAAGTGTAGTCCTCTTTATTACCCATATCCTGAAAGCAGGTCTTGCTCAGTGGGTTAGTGAACTGAATAACAAATTAACTGAATGTAATAGTGCCCAAATGGGAAGGCATGATTCCTGCAAGGATAAAAAAAAAAAAAGATTCTATAAGACTCATTCTGTCAACATTGTCGAAGGTATTTTCTAATGCTATCACCATCAGTTCTTCATTAACTCTGTACTCATACAATTTTCACTGGAATCACTATCATGTTCTCACTGTTGCTGCCTTCATGGTGACTTTATGGGCATGTCATTTCCAGATAAATAACGCCACCTTGTGTATTGCTGCATGCATTGTTGTTTAGTTCAATGAGACTCAGTTTAAAACCACATACACACAAAGCAGTAAAGATAATATTGTCTTTGGATAATAGATTATATAACAATAAACTTGCTAATAGGGGACCAGAGTCCTAGCAGGATGGAAAGAAGTTATGCTTTGGGACAAGTGTGCACTGGTAACCCATGATCATTATGCCACAGCACTAGACCCATTGGCCTTGAGTTTTAAAACAAATTTAGCAATATTCTCAATTTTAAACTATTTAGAGATAATATAAATAATTCAACATATTGTGCATTTGCCAATGTTCATAATGTATAAACCACAATAGAGAATATGTATTTAATTACTAAATAAAATGAAAAAAAAAATTAAGTGCAGATTTTTAGCTGTAATTTCAGGGGTTTAACAAAAGTATTGATCCATTTAGGAATTACATCCATTTGTACACAGAGTCCCGTACTTTTACCGGCTCAAAACTGATAAGCATTTTAAAGAGATAAAATATCTGGGACTGATTCAAAATGTTGAATTTTCATGTGGGAGCTGTTTATGGGAACTCCTACTGTGTGTGTTTAAATATAACACATCTATCAGACAAACAGGAGAAAATTTAGGAATGGCCGAATCGACAGTTTCTCAGTAACACTAAAAGACCTGGAAGACCATGGAGGATGATTAAAGTAATGATCATAGCTTTCTTTCTTTTCTTTTCTCATTCATTCATTTTCTAAGCCGCTTAATTCTAATAAGGGTTGCGGGGAGACTGGTGCCCATCTCAGCCGACTCTGGGCGAGGGCGGGGTACACCCTGGTAGGATTATAATCATCAGAGTCTACAATCGAGAGATGCCTTCATGAAGGTAAATACAGTAAGCTCACCTCAATATGCAAACCACTGGTGAGACAATGTTTCTGCCTGGATATTGTGATATACACAAATACAAACACACACAGTACAAATGCAAACACACACAGTGATACAATGGACACAGTCATGCTCAATTAAACAGATCAGGAATTTAACAAAACACATCATATTCAAGTGAGCACAGTCTGATTTACAGATAAAGCTTTTGGAAGGCATTACTGTAAAAGAAAACCAGCAAGAGAAAATAGCTTTAGAACTACGTACATTGCAATCAAACAATCAGTCAAGGCAAACTAATAACTTATAATGTTTATAAGTTTAAAACAAATAAACCTGAAAATGCATTTCAATGCAATATGACTAATGTCATATCAGGCACACAAAAATCAAAAAATTTCTCAATATAAACATTATTGTTATTATTATTATCATTAATTAACTAACTAACACAAATAAACCTTATAGTCAAATATTGAGCTTCGTTCTTGCAATGGCAACATCAGGGATGTTTTGCTATGGTCTAAGGAATGCATGCTAAGGATCCTTCTTGAAATCAAGCAGCAAAGAACAACCAATCACCACACGCTTTCTATAAATATGGTATGAACACATGGCTATGTAGGTACACGTTGCAAATATATAACACAAAGCTGAATGGCTTCATCACCTTAGTGGCCAGCCTGAGTGACAGAGCATAACCAAATTACAGTCAAGTGCAGAGAACCTTCTCCTTTACAGTCTGGAAAATTCCAGTATGAACTTGAATTAAAGGAATACTCGAGGGGTTTCAGCCTAATCCCAGCCCGACCTAAACCTCAAAAAAAAAAAAAAAAAAGCATTTGTAGTCATTTTTCCACCCCCAAAAAAATAATTAATTAAAAACGTATATTGAGTTCACCTGTAACAACTTTAATTACCGGTGAGGTTCAAGTGAAAATTAAAGTCTATGGTCAGTTGAATCTTTCAGTAGAACGTGTTCATGAATTTGAGGCAAATCAATGTACCTAAATTAGGCTTTACAGTCATAAGCATCCTTGAAAAAAATTTTCACAGTAAATGAAATTATATATGATTATATAATATTTTATAACATAAAGTATAAGTAGATATAACATTTACATGAAACTGTCTGTGCAGTACATGCACCTAAAAGAGGTAAATTGTGCTGTCATCCATTAACATTTATCTGAATAGATTTACTACGACAGATGCATTATTTACAGGCTGTTTTTGATGTCCATAGTGAAATAAATGACAATAAGAGGATGATTTAAAGAAATATGCATGTGAGCTGATTAACATACTGTTTTTATGTTTACGGTGAAATATAAAGTCTAAAAGAGTTTGAAATGCATGTCAGCTGTCTAACAAAGTGGAAGTGTGCATTGTGGCGCTGTAAGCTGCACCTAGCGAGGGGGCGAATAGGTGGGTGGCCCAGTGGTAGGGTGCTGGATTACTGATATGAAGGTCGGGGGTACAAGCCCCACTATCAATGGGTTGCTGTCCCCCAGTGCAGCTAACTGGGTTATCAAATGCAGGCCATGTCTCTCACTGCCTGTAAAAGAACCATTGCTGATTTTCGTCAAGAAAATCTCTGCCGTCGGCTGAGATGGGCACCACGACCCTCCCCACGACCCTAATTAGGATCAAGCGGTTTCAGAAAATGAATGAATGAACTCTTGGTAAGGTACTAATTATTTAGTAGCACGTTTAACACATTTACTGAAAATACTAAACTGGCCCTAGACTACCAGTGTAAAGGAATAAAGATTTCGGGTTATATTCTTCGCTGAAGTCTGCGATAATCACTTATACTACAGGTATAGTGGATATAAATAATGTTATATTATTATAGCATAAAAACCCACTAGAGTATTCCTTTAAGAATGTAAATATTTGAACTATCTCCTTTCACAACATTCAATAAATTAAATTATCGTAGAGTAATACAACTGGATATAGAAGTGCTGCTTTAAAAAAAAAAATATTTATAGGCTGGTACAAGTGATGCCAAAGAATGTAACAGTGCAAACGCCCTCCATTATCTCAATTATTACATTTATGAACTGGGCACTATTTAACATGCAGCTACAAATATACCATATTAACAGTGGATCTCGGGCATATTAATTGTGCTACATTACAAAAGAAACAAGTATACCCTTTTGCATTAAAAGCTTATTTACCTTGTAACGGTTCTGTTGTATTAATTGTCCCAGCAAAGCACAAACCAGTCTTTGAAATCAGGCTGAACAGGGCAGGAGGTAAAACTTTGTACTGCCACACTGTGGCGCTCAAGATTTAACTACTAGTGTAAAAAAGTTAAAGCTTTTTTCCCAACAAAAAATTTTTTATGTCATGCCAGTTCTTTTGGGTAAATCGGCATCAGCGAGTGTTAAAAGCTTCTAAGTCTACTACTGCAGCATACGGAGGGCATCGGAGATGTCAGCCCTGAGGTTCAAAGTGTAAAAAAAGTGTGACGATGTGTTCTCTTTATTCTGATACATATCTGAAAGGCAGTAGATATTTTATATGGATAAGGCACAGTTCCATTTGGAAGATCACTGTTTAAAGGAGCACGCCATCCAAAAGGTCACCATGTGGCTAACTAAAAGTAAAACAATTGGAAGGGACTGTTCGTGCGCTACACGTCGGCATTGCTCCATTCTGGAATCGTTTTCACATGTGGATCTTGGAGTAGAGCTGATCGATCTGCTGCCTGAAATGGTTCCTGAGCTCAGCACGTTTGGCTTTAAGAGTTGGTGTCAGAAGGCCGTTCTGGATCGAGAACATCTCAGTGTAAAGAGCGATGTCCTTTACCTGCAACACACAGGAGGAAATTCACACACACATCAGCCTGGAGCGCAGTTTTAGTAGGGCCGGGAGATAGGATGATGTAATCAGATATCAGAAATATTAAAGTAGTAATTTTTACAAAATGTGACATCATATGAAGTATGAAAAACATCTAACTTTTGGAACAGAACTAGAATAAAACTCACCTGTTCAAAAGACTTCAGTCCACTTTCTTTGCCCAATTTAACAATGTCCTCCAATATGGCATTTTTCACTTCCTGCAAGTAAACGATGAGACAGAATTATCTCCAGGATTCAGGTACAAACTAGTGCAGTAGAACGACTTTACCACACACACACACACACACACACACACACACACACTTCCACTGTACATAAAAAAGAAAGGCGACTGACAATAGCTAAAAAGGTGATCAATATAATCTCCAGAGCCCATTTTTAATCTGTAGTGTATACATCATTACAGAGAAGCTGGTTTTCTCAAAATAATTTATTTATTTATTATTAAAATTTATTCTGGGTTTTTTTTTTTTTTTTTTTTATCTGTACGGTGACCTTGAGTGCCAAGAAAGGTGCCTTTAAATAAATTTATTATTATTATTACTAAAATGCATTTAGAATAGAGGTCAAAGGGCAGTTTTAACCCATTAATTAACATTTGGGGAACAAAAGCCTGCCAAAGGGCTTTGAAAAGGAAGCTTTATATCTGTAATCATGTAGATCCGATGACACCTACACATCACAAAACCTTTACAAAAGTGTAAGTAGCGTGTATGTGTTTTTTTAACTTTATTCCTCTGGAGGTGTAAGCAGCTTTAAAAGCAAATGCCTGTCTTTTAATAACACTCGGTACTATATGGAGTAATATGTACATTAGAATTTATGCTCCACTATATCCATGCATTTTAAAGCCGTACTCGAGGGACTACAACAAAATTGCCATATACTTCCATTAAAACCATGCTGGGAGTAGGACTTTAGTTCTGTCTTTAGTTCTGTCTGAAAGTGGTAGCCTATGAAATCTATATAACTTGTCACGTGATTACCTTGCTGTTGCAGAGTTCCTCATACGAGCCATTAAATCCTCTTTTATTGGCCCAGCCAGGCAGGAAGTCTGCGTCAGGCACAACAATGGCCACCAGGCAGGCCTGCGAGAGAGGAATGATTCATACACACCTAATTCTATACTGGTATTTGAAAACTTTAATGTTTAACGTATTGCATTAACACAGCTCTAAATCATCTCATGTCACTCACTGAGAAACATTACCTTTGAAAGACATACGTAGCCATAGCGATTACAGATATGCAAAGGGGGCAGGAGCAGAAAGCTGTCCTATCTCACCTGTAGGCTGTCTCCATGCACAAAAACCTGAGCCACGGCTTCACTCCGGATGTAAATGTTCTCGATTTTCTCCGGAGCAATGTACTCTCCTTGTGCTAGCTTAAAGATGTGCTTCTTCCGGTCTACGAGCTTCAGAGTGCCATTCTGTAATTAGATAATGAGACAATTCAAAATCAGTCAGTAAAAGTAAACTATTGTGTTCATACACGAACCTGCATGTGACAGTTACAGAGGAAAAACATGATCAGAACGCAGGCAGTCGATTCACTATGCCCAAAAGAGGACGGTTATTCCAAGTGTGGTGAAAATGCGATACAGAAACTAATCCAGCGACCCTGTAGTTCTCATTTCAGTAAGCAACCAAAACATTTTAGTTCCTCAAAATGTTTCTAAAAAAAAATAAAAAATACAAAAATCTGCATGACTAGAAGATCAACAGAGCTGGTTTTTGCGGTTTGCGTAGAACGCCACATGAATATACTTATTAGCGATGCAGGAAGATTATGTTTTACCTTCAGCTTGTGTGTTTGTATTCAGCAGGACTAAACAGAAAAGTGCACGGATTTCATGAAATTTCTACCAAAAGGTGGGGCTTTGGACAAGGAAGACTACATTAGGTTTTGGAGATGATCCAAATCAAATTCTGCATCCAGGAATTTTTTAAAGCATTTTTTAACACTCTGAAAAATGATGATTTTTTTTTTTTTTTTTTTTTTTGAAGTGTGGAATTACAGTAGGTGAAAAATCGAACCTCGGAGGTTATTAAAACTGAAAACCCACCGGTAGCCACTTGCCGATGTCTCCTGTGTGGAGCCAGCCATCCTGGTCGATGGCCTCCTGGGTTTTCTCTGGGTCTTTCAGATATCCCTTAAACACATTGGGCCCCTTCACACACACCTAGCACACAGACACAAAGCTCAGCTGAAAAATGCTCAATACAAATAACATAAGCGATAACACCCAGTCACACACCTCTCCTTCTCCATTTACAGCCAGGTAATTCATCTCAGCAACATCGACCAGCTTCACAAGGTTACATGGCAGAGGAGGTCCGACATGACCTAGAGTCAATAACCCGGAAGAAGCATGAGCCAAAGATGAAAGGAAAAAAATTTAAATGAATGCACTGTTTACTCTGAGAGAGCCCATGTTACCTGCTGTCCAGTCTCCTGGTACTGTGAGAGTGCAGCCAGCTGTGCATTCGGTCTGCCCATAACCTTCATAAAACTAAACAGAGATGAAAAGAGGGTTAAATTCAAAGCTTCAAGCTGGAAGGAATCTATCACAGACAGAAAAATATATTTTGCACCGCTAAGTACAAATTCAGTTGAATTACTATAATGCTTTAGATTAGAAGCGATATTTTGTTAGATTAAGAATTAGAGTGAATAAGAGTTCAAGGATGAGCACGGGATACAGTTTTCTGAATATAGCAGGAGTAGGTACAAATCGATAGTGTGGAAGTAAGATCATTCCTCTAATGCAGTAATGTGCAGAGTCAATATCATACTGTTTATATATAATTCAATGAAATTTAACACCACATGAAGCATGGATAAAATGAATCCAGTAGAATTGCTTAAATACTATTTAAAATGGTGCGTGTGTGTGTTTTCAGACCTGGCAGCCCAGAGCTGCACGCAGGAAAGTCAGCACAGTAGTAGACACAGGGGCAGCACCAGTCAGCATCATGCGCACTTTGCCTCCAACACTGGCCTGCAGGGGGCAGCAAAAATACTAGCTTTCAACATCAGTAGGCGTCTGACACACTGCGCATACTAAACCCAGACATTGCATTTTTGCATTGCATTTTCAGTGCATTTTCACATTAATTTGTGATGACCAGCATAATTATAGACCTAAAAAACAACAACAACAACAACAACAACAATAATAATAATAATAATAAATAAAATAGTTCTGCGATGCCCTGGCGAGCTTTCCAGAGTGTACTCTGCCCTCACCCAGAGTCAGCTGAGATGGGCGCCAGCCTTCCCACGACCCTAATTTGAATTAATGGGTTCAGAAAAAAAATGAATAAATGAAATAAAATATTTTTTTTATATCGTTAGGGTTAACCAATTAACATTAAAAAGACAAGTTATTGAAAATGTGTTGATACAAAACGATATTACTTTTCCTTATTTCATTTTATTAATAATAATGTGTAATTTTGTACACAACGTGTTTACCTATAATTCAACTGAGAGGAGAGAGAGAGAGAGAGAGAGAAAGTGTGTGTGTGTGTGAGAGAGAGAGGGGGGGGGGTGAGAGAGATAGAGAGAGAGAGAGAGAGAATGCTCACTGCTTTATGAGACATCGATAGCCCCCAAACGAAAAAGAAGTCAGATTTCTGGCGACTTTCCCTACTTTTAATTTTAAATCGGAACAAATAAGGAAAAATACGGAGGGTGCTCAAGTATGTAAACTAAATCTAATACCATGTGTAGTTCACCATTTCTAGTACCCCAAAAAAATGCATAGAAGGAGTACTGTGTGCATAGTAATGCTTATAATGCACCCCAACTGCAACAAGCTCATCAGCTAGCAGGCAACACCCTGGGATCCAACTTGTGCTAACAGGTCTGGGCTCAGTACGTTACAAACAGTGAAAAGTAAGAGCAACTCTAAAAAGCAATACAGAAACACACTAAATCCTCCCAAACCCGGCTGAACGAGACGTGAGTGAATTATTACCTGCACTTTCTTAAAGATGAGTTTGTCCCACACACTGGTTCTCCTCATAATCCCACTCCTCATCTCAGCCTCTTTCCTCCGGAAGGCAAATTTTAAGATCCACTTCTTCAGAGGAGTGTTGGCCTGCCCAAAGATCTAACACACACACACACACACAATAAACATTCCTACATGCACTTTCTGGACGAGTTAGGAATAAAACACAACAGGGTATGCTGTGTTGGGAAAATCATCATGGTGACGTGCTGTGGTGAGGCATGATGTGAAGCATAACTTTTAATTTATAAAGTTAACTTTAACATAACTTTTAAACTTTCATCTTGTACACCACAGCAATTTGCAAGCAACTACTTTTTATTTTATTACTTTTTTATATTATTATTAAATAAAAGAAAACAAACTGTTCTTGTAAAAAAAAAAATAATAATAAAATAAAATAAAACGTATCATTATAGTTACATTTAATCTTGTGGAATGTTTTCACGTTAACACCTACAGACCAGTTGGATTTAAGAATTCAACAGCACTGTGTACAGACTTAGACTTAATTTGTCATTTAGATTTACATCAAAATGAGATTTCAATGCAATGGCTCAGAGCACAGCAGGAATAATAAGAAAATATTAATAAAATAATAATATATAATAATAATAATCAAAAATATATGCATAAAAACTTTGCATAAAAGATCAATGAAAGAT
Source organism: Neosilurus mollespiculum (assembly GCA_030014195.1). Classification (NCBI taxonomy): domain Eukaryota; kingdom Metazoa; phylum Chordata; class Actinopteri; order Siluriformes; family Plotosidae; genus Neosilurus; species Neosilurus mollespiculum. Next base: position 24,013,741 of record JAQMYF010000007.1, read on the forward strand.
AAATATATTTCACGGTCTAATTGCAGTGTAATATTGCACAGAGATCCTTAGTGGTAGGCATAAATAGTTATAAATAGTTATTTACTATTAAATTATTAATATTTTGGAAAGCATGATGTATAAAAATTTCTTCCTGCCCCGGTCGGAAGGTCGGCACGGTTTTGTAGTGGTTACCACGTTCTCACTGTAAGAAAGTCTTGGGTTCAGGTGTTTGTGTGTGAAGCGTGTTCTCCTTGTGCTTGCATGGATTTCCTCCGGTTTCTTCCCACAGTCCAAACACATGCACATTAGGCTAACTGGCTGTTCCAAATTGCCCCTAGGTGGCCGTGTGAATGGCTGTGCGTGTGTGTTCGTTGGCCCTGCAATGATCTGGAGAACTGTTCAGGGTGTACCCCGCCTTCGCCCACTGTCAGCTGAAGACCCTAATAGGTGTCCCTAACAGTGTCTCCGCAACCCTGATACGACTAACCACTACAGGAAATGAGTGAGTGAGTAGTTGAGAGTGAATGAATACAGTAAGAGTTAGGTGGAATGCTGGATTAACAATTCTGATTTTCAGCTGACCTTATCGAACATTCGGTTGAGCAGACGTGGCACAACTGGAAAGATGGTGGGCTGCAGAGTTGTAAGGTCGTCCATGAGACAGCGGATATCTCCCTTAAAGTAGCCGATGCGAGCCCCATGAATCAGTATGACACCCTGCGAGACACAAAAAAAAAAATGGTGGCAATCCATTTTGAAACGTCACCCAAATATGTTATTATTCCAAGGGCTACACGTGAAGCGTTCAAGCCTGTACCTGCACTACTCTCTCAAACATGTGTGCGAGAGGCAGGTAAGAGATGTGCGTGTCGCTGGGACTCAACGGACAGTTGGTCTGAAAGAAAAGAGAAATCAAAACAGCAATTCTATTATTATTCAGTTACTTTTTATTTTCCTGTTAAGACAGAGCTGCAGAAATGTAATTTTGCATTAAAGGATAGCAGCACGATGGTGTAGTAGTTAGCACGTCCGCCTCACAGCAAGAAGCCCCTGGGTTCGAATCCTGGGCTCTGCCACTTCTTAGTGGGGTCTGCATGTAGTCCGTGTGCTTGTGTGGGTTTCCTCCGAGTACTACGGTTTCCTCCCACACTCCAAAGACATGCATATTAGGCTAATTGGTGGTTTCAAATTGCCCATAAATACGAGTGTGAATGGTTGAGTGTGTGTGCAATGGTCTGCCGAGTTGTCTAGGGTGTACCCTGTCTTCGCCCAGTGTTGGCTGAGATAGGCTTCAGGCTCCCCGTGACCAGCTAGTGGTAAGGTTCCAGATTGCAGCCAACTGAAATTTCATTTGGACGTCCCCCCACTACAACCTGAGTATTATAAACAAAAATCTGTTATATTTCGCTTGGCAGTGGTAGTTTAAAACATAAGAGTGTGCTCTCATTAGAATATAACCAGCTGCTCTGTATGACCAGACGTTTCTGGAAACCTGAAGATCACCTGACCATGTTCTGGGTTTAGTCCCCATTTGGTTCATATAATAACCTCCACTCTTCTGCAAACTAGATTTTGGAGAGTCGATGTAGGTATTTTGATCTCATTCAGCTACAGCAACATTCGTGAGGTTCGGCACAGATGTTGGTTTAGGAGGCGTGTATTCCAGTTTATCCCAGTTGCATCCAGTGGGGTCTCGATTTCTTGGCAAATTATGTTTTTTAAGGCGCTTGCATGGTCATGCTGGAACAGGTTTGGGCCTCTTAGTTGCAATAAAGGGAACTTGCAATGCTACAGCAAACAAAGACATTCTATACCACTGAGTGCTTTCAGCTTTGAGGCAAATTTGTGGAAGAACCACATATTATGGTCATGTGGCCACACACTTTTCTGTTCTTACTACACAATTTTAAAAAAGGGCGTGACTAAAAAAAGTGTGTGTGTGGGGTTTGCTATAAGAATGTGGGGGGGGGTGTTAAATGTGTGCTATAAGAAAAAAAAAAAAAGTGAAATCCATTCCAAATGGGAAGATTGCATGAGAGTGAGGTCTGCACATACCTCTGTTGTCTTGATGAATCCAGAAATGTTAGACACAATGTTTTTGTGGGTGAGCATCGCCCCTTTTGGGTTTCCTGAGAGAGCAAGAGAAAGCAAGAGGAGACCCAACAATCCAAATGCACTCACATACACAAAGAAACGCAAATATTAACAAGTCTATAAAGCCCATATCTCCCATAAAAGTAAACACAGATCTAAGTGCACATGCCGAACATACCTGTGGTTCCACTAGTAAAGCAAATAACAGCCATGTCATCAGGCTTAGGTGGCTATAAAAAAGGGAGGAAATGGAAATAATTAACCATTAGGTTGTGTGCATATGAAAGGCAGAAAATAATGGGTATTTATAGGCAGGGGTTGGGGGGGTCAACTCACTAAAGGCTGCTGCCGATGAGCTTTTCCAAGAGCCTGGAACAACACAATATACAGTCAATAACAGTATATTTACAGTAACTAAGAGACACAAGCAGTCTATAATGGGTATATCTGTCTGTGAGGAAGGAAGGAAACAAGCAAAACCACTGACTTCCACTGGGGTCAGTGAGCCACAGCTCAACCAGCACGCAGTTTTGCAATTACTGTATATATACACACACACACGTATGTGGAGCGGTAGAGAAAAGACAGAGTGTAGTTTTTTCCAACAGTTACACACATATATCAAAAGACTTCCTCTGACTTCAGTACAGACATGCAGTGATAGCACACAACCGTGACCATACTAGTAGTGACTGATGTTCAGGTATAAAAGGTATGAAGTTCTTACTTTTGCTGTAAAATATTTTTAAAAACGTATATTATGTTATGACTTAAAACAAATAACAGTTTGGAGGGGACGATGGAGTAGAAGAAGTTACCATCACTCAAGACATTTTTCCCATTACGACGGTTATATATACACTGGCATGCGAAATATCATCACAGGGTTCCCACGTGTACACATACGGACGGACGGATGCAATGTTCGCAACACAAGAATGACATGGATGCACACCAATTTCTCTTAAGTATGGTGTAAGTAAAATTGCTGCATGTACAATGATGGTGCTACGAGTCTAAGTTATGCTTCAAACAAACTGCCGCACAAAGCCTCAGATATCTTTTTTTTTTTTATGTATACTTTTCTGGCCACCAGCTTCAAAATCTTGAAAGCTGCCGAATCTGAACTTCTTATATAGACTGGACTTTTAAGCACTGTGACAAGTTTAAGACACAATCGCTAACTTAAAATAAGCATATCATTGGGGGCAGCCCTGGCCTAAATTTAGCAAAGAGGGTTTGGGACAGAAAGGTCGCTGTTTAGACTCCGGAACTGGCAGGAAAAATGTCAGCGGGAGTAAGTAGCACCTTCCCCTTCCTCCACCTGCATGGCTGAAGTGCCCTTGAGCAAGACACCTAACCCCCAACTGTTCTCTGGGTGCCATAATGTAGCTGCCCACAGCTCCAAATTCTACCACATTAAATAAATTACACAACTTAATTCACTTTGCAAAACCTTCAGGAGGCATGTGTAGAATGTTAACAGAACATGTTCACTCCATAAACGAGCATGACAGGAGTACTGACTCACCTCCGCATCTTTCAGACTCATGACGTCCACGCCGCATTTCTGTGCTTGAGCCACCAGCTCCGAATCAAAGTCCTCCATCAGGATCACTGTTTTCAGTGAGTGCTGCCTGCCAGACACGACGTCTAGCAGCAGACGAGCCTTCGCGGGTACATCACACACCACCAATGAGATACCGGCTGGAACACACACGAAAGCATTCATTTATAACGGTGGACTGTCAAATACACGTGGATTCTCATATACACCAATTCAAAAAGTCATGTATATAAGCATAATGTCATTAAAAAAAGAGAGAGAGAGAGAGAGAGAGAGAGAGAGAATGTAAACTGTGATTTGTGCTTAATGGACACTGCAGTAAAACTGAGAACAGGAAAAGGACGCACTCTTGTCGATGATGTAATCGATAGCCTCAGTCCCCAGTGTGTCATACAGAGGAACTGATACCAGAGAGTATGTGTAGCAAGCCAACTCTGAGATGGTCCACTGTGGAGAAATATACAGTGTTACTATTTTTTGGTCAGAGCTTACAATTCTGTGACTTTTTTTTTTTTTTTTTACAATTCATGTTTAATTTTTAATGTCATGAAATGTTAATAAGAGTAATGTTATTCTCATGGGCAGTATGAAAAGTAGATTTTAACATACATTTTCCTACAAGTAGTGACAGAAATAATCATGTTTTTCACCAATGTTTTAAGATTGTACATTATTTTATCTGTAAACTATAATAATAAATAAACAATGCATAATGCCATATGGAAAAGACAAATTCTAGAATACAAGTTAATGAGGACAAGCTTTAACTGCTTCTCTGGTAGACTTAAATACTTCATACACAAATATCTTGTTATACACGTGAAATTTTATATCATGTAAGAAGCTCAAACCCCAGGCTGTGTCTCACCTCGGGTCTGTTCTGAGCAAAGATGCCAATGTACTGGTCTTTGGTTTTGGAGTGACCTTTGTGTAGCAGCACAGAGCCCAGGTTCTCAGCTCTCTCTGCAACCTGAGAGGAGGATAATATATATACATGTTTAAAAAAAAAAAAAAAACATTCCCCAAAACAAGCAGCTTGTATTGTATTCCTCCCAGTGGGACCGTTACGGAATAATGGATTATTTATATGCTTATACGCAACTTCATGGTCCACAATTCATTGCTACAGTGGTTAAACACAATGTGCACACTGATGGTGATAAGAGATTGACATGGATTCAATCTAATCTATACTTTGGGATAAAAGAACCATTGTACACGAGTTCCCCATTTTCACTTAGAAGGTCTGATCTTTTAAAAGAGGAAGAGACAGAGGGAGAGTTTATTTTTATTAGATCAATTTTAAAAATAGAGCTGCAATGTTTTGAAGTAAATCATGCCAAAAGCTATCAGAAACACTTGACTTATAGTATAAAAGTAGTTAAAGTGAAATAAAAAAAAAACAGGCCTTTCAAATTCTCCTGTCACACATGAACATATGCACAATTTCCACATCTGGTGGTTTTTGCTTACAGTTTCAAAGTGGCAACCTGCTAAAAATCCATGTAATAGTTTGCTTTAGCCAATCTGAAAAGGCTGCTGTTTCACTCTCGGCAGAATGCAAAATCGTATATAGTGCAAGTTAATGGCAATAACAAGAGTATACAGATATTAAACTAACAAATCAGATATAAAGTAAACAAAATAACAATCTCCCGGTCACACACTTCAAACAAGAGTCCGCTCACACACATGAAAGAAAAGAATCCAGCACCATGTATTCCTATGGAACTTAGTTTTATATTACTGACAAAAACATGGGGTGAACACACAATGTCGCCCCCACGTGAAGCGTAATTGCTGGTTTTATATCTACATGAAAAAAGGTTATTGAAACAGCATGTCTTAACAGAAACCGATATAAACCATGTATGCAAGCTTTGATAAACTTTGGGGTTAATTTCCTTTTTAAGTAAAGTTTGGCACACTAATGTCGATAACTGCCATGTTCTTTAATCCTTTGCATTTACAATACATTTGACATTTCAGTGTAATCTGTATGACTAAATCTCTGGCGTAGAGAGGCTGGAAGCAAGACAGTGTCTTTTTAAACAATAACCAATGGAGATGTCTCCAGCAGTCCTACCTCTGAATAGGACAACCACTCATACGGCTGCTTTGTCTTTCTCCAGCCTAAGCAAGGTCCATTATCTAATGGAAAGGAAAAAGAAGATGAAATATGATTAAGAAATATCTGTAGCCTGATCATTATGCAATTTTCATTTATCAACCTTCACATAAAATTACATTACAGTATGTTTTCCAATAACAGAATGGAAGTCATTTCTATGGACCTAACAGACACTATTAATAAGGCTTCATACGAGAAAATATTTGTCTGACGCTGGATAAAGCCTTTATCTGTGGAGGCAGCTCTGATTTCGTCGGTTTATTACACAACACAGTTTGAAGATTTGCAGTGTGAAGGTTACGTGAACAGCATTTACAAGGTGGAGGCTTATATTTACTTTATTTATGATGCAGTTATTGTTGTAAAATGTCAATAAATGCATAAAAGGTGCATGGGGTGTCTTATTGCTAAATAATTGCATGTTGAAGTCGGAAGCAAAAGTTGATTATTTGTCCAACAGCAGTGGGTTCCAGAACTTTGCAAAAAACACATTTCAATGATTTGTTTATTAAAGATCTGTTAATAGTTATGTTGAATGTTGTGAAATATCTGGAAAACACAAATTAACTTATTGATCTCTTTATTATAACAGCAGCAAACATCATCATTTACATATTTTTCAATGTTTGAGGAGCAAACTTCTCTGGTTCACTCTGGTTCAACCAACAGAAAACTGTTTTTGAGGAAAAATGACATTTCTTCAGGAGAACATTGGAGCGCCAGAAATGCACCAGCCTGACTTTAATAATTTTATGCCACAATGAGGATGGACCATTTTGGCACCCATAGACTTTGATCATATCTCTCAAATTATAACCTTATCTCATTTTTCAGTTTTTTGGGGGTTTAGAACACTGTGGCTCTCAGCCCTTAAACTGTACTGAAAAGATAAAATTTCAGAGATCCAAAAGCTTGAGGAAACATCGCCAACTCCAAACTCACAAACCAAAATGGATGCCCCACACATCGACAGAGTAAAAGCTTTTTATTAGCAATCCTGTTTTGTTAACATCTTATTAAATCGGTCATGTATGGGTAACTGGTACTCCCAACAGTGGCTGCCCTGACTAGAAATTGCTGGTAGTTTTTCAGATTTCTTATACTAGAATGAGTTGACTCATGTGTGCGATGTCATTTCCAGCCTCGACTTGCAAGCTTCACCTATTATTAAAGTAATATACGTTAGTGAATACGAAACAGGAATGGTGCGATCTAATTGCTACTGAATAACTGTCAATATCATACTTCACCTCATTCAATAATTGCTTAATATCCTGAGTGGCTAATGCTTGAACTGGGACAGTGGACAAACACACACTCGCTGATCCTGAAATCCTAGAAATACAACAAAATATCCTCCCCAAAAATATGAAGAAAATTACGCAACATGGCCCTCATATAAAAAAAAAAAATTTAAAAAACAAAACTACTTAAACTTTGAATGTGTTTTCATGAAGAGCATGCAAGCATCGTCATAAAGCAAAAAAAAGCAATTAAAAAAAGGAAAAAGAAACCATTAAAATCTTGCTTTTCTTATGTTTCAATGTAGTTTATACTAAAACTTTAAATGAGTTTTAAAAGACTTCATTATTAAGTTATGCATTATGTAGCACACTTATGCTCTGCTCGCACTGCTCGCACTGTAGCGTGTGGACTTTACCTGCCACTATCACGCTTAAATGATATAAAAATAAACTTAATCAAATCTTCATTTAGTTTGCTTTTCTTATGCTACTGTGCAGTATATACTAAAACGATTATTCGCCTCATAGTGGCATAGATAGTCCTATTCACTAACATCCACCTCACCTTCTGCAGATAATTTTTAGGTAACACTAGTTAACTGTCTTTCCTGCCCTGAATCACAAGCTCTTCCAGTTTTACCTGGTTTACAACAGATCCAACTCTCGAAAGCCTTGCTGATTAAGATCATTCCAGACGAAGCAGGTCATGTATCAGAAGGAGAATCACAATTTCACTTACTTGATACCCGTAAACCCCTGGTAAAGACCTCATACATTGTTGTAGCATCTTCATAGAAACATGTTACAAGCTTGTCAGCGTCCACTAATACTGACCGATGGGCAAATTCTCCTCCCTAAACAACAGCACAAAATTCATTGTAATTAACATGGAACCAAAATTATACGGATTCCTTTACTCTAAGCTACAGGGTGGACTCACCGGCACCTCGATGGACTGCATGCTCAAGTCACAAGGTGGTTTGAGGGCTTTTGGTCGAGTGGTGTACCAGTAAGTGGTGAGTACAGCGAAGGCCCCCATGCTCACCAGCGTGCCGGTGGACAGGCTGCGGAGGTAATCCCTCACCTCAGCCAGCTCAGGCACACACAGCTGTTTCAACAGCTCCTGAGCCTGCATGTCTTTCTGCTAATGGATCTATAGAGTAAAACAAGGTTCAACATTAGGTCCAGGACTGACGGTGTATGTACAAAAGTACAATGAGACAAAGATGCTGGGGCTAGAGCAAGGTTTTAATGGTGACAATTTCATTTAGACGAAATCTCTGCAGAATGGAAAAAAAAGAAAGACTACTTCTCAGTTGTGTGGTCATTTCTGTATTAATGTGTCCAATTAAACCTTATATGTTAAGCTGATTTCAAACAAAATTATGCACAAATAATTTGCAGGAGCATTTACACATGGTATAACAACTGTGTCCTGATTTTGTGAAAATCTCTGTAGAAGGAGACACACTAAGGTTACTGCAATTTTAAAATATTGATTATTGCACATAAATCACATTAGTTTCAAAACAGTTTTGCAAAACCAAAGCATTTCATTTTAATGACATGAAAGAAAGCCATCCAAAAAAAATAAATAAAAAATACTAGGAATTCAAATATGACTTTTTTTTTTAATTAAAAAAAAAAATTGCCATCCTATAAAAGGAGGCCATGTTAAGTGTATTCCTATGTACTTGTGTATTATGCTGTAAGTTCACTGCACTTATTTGCATATTGTGCAAATTTTGACAGGGTAATGTTAACTTGCATCAAGCATAGTCTAAATACAAATGAAAAGGTCACAATATTTACTGTTAGTATGCCAAGTTTTTTTTAATCCGACCAAATTACAATCAGGTCCCCAAAAAAGTTGTCCTTTACAGGCGGCCGGTATATTTTCTCAGAATAATAAACCTGAGAAACATGATACACATTCCCACAATCCTCAGCTCTCACCCACAGCATGCTTATTAGAATCTAATAGGGGGTGTGACTGTCCCTATTGTTTGCACTGCGTGCAAAACCAAGGAGACTCATAGGCTCATTGTCTTTGTGTTTCAACAAACAAAGCATAGTGAGAACTGCACATATTGACTAGGTACAACCTTCACAAGTGCCCATGGTTCACTGAGCAAGGGTTACATTGCATTGCTGATTAAGTTATCAGACACTTTGCAATGCTATCACGATCGGTCTGTCTCAAACGTTCTTTACTTCTTACCTTTGACCCAGAAAACTTGGCTTGCACTGGTAGAATTCTCACACCTTGCCTCGGGTTAAATAGACAACTAATTAATGGAGATCGATCAAACGGTACACAATAGGAAATCAATAACACTCATGAAAGCTAAGCGACATGTTAAGGGAAGACAACGAAAAGAATAAAAAGTTTGTAGAACACTGAACTGAGCAGATTCTATTCCATTCTCTATATTCCCAAGCAACACGTCTGATGGTTGCTACCCACAACTTGAACTGCTTGGTTCCTTGTTTGGTAAACTGTTAAGAACTCTGATCAGTTCATTTTGTCGACATGGCTCTGGCTGCTACAACCAGGAATACAACGATAACTTCCATTGGCAGATTTCTTCTGAAATGCTTTAGGAGACCTTACATGTGATACATTTTCACTCAACATTCTCACAGGGTTTATCGTAAACGATATAGTAGGCCATGGACTGGTTCATACTGGAACCAGTACATCACACGATGCATCGTCGGTGATGATGAAAGCCTCAATGGGCAAACTTAGTAAATTCAGCCCAACATAAGCGTATTTTGTTTCAGCGCTCCCTTATCTCCTCAGAAAGGCAAACAGTTAAAATTACTTGGCCAACAGCCACAAAAGTCACTCGATTTGTGTATCTTGCCTTGTTGTGGACAATCAAATACAGATAACGGTAGTGTTTGCATTCGTGACAAAAACAGTAGAAGTGAAACAGAAACCCGAATTATAAAAACCATATAAATTTACCAAACATCAACTTACCACAGTAGCCCTATATTTAGTATTTAGGGTCACTTTTTTTGGCTGTTAGCCCACAAAAGCACCTGAGGTAGTCATGTGTTGACACAACACAACATGTTCAACATGATCCAGTCAGGACACACTGCCCCTTTCACCGTTCACCTAGTTTTATTTTTACCACTGGATTTGGATGTGGATCCTGGCCAAGGTGCTCCAACTCATGATGAACAAGTCTTGGAATTATAGAGAAAATAGCCAACAGATTCAGAACAAGTGAATGTCAAGCACAAAGGGTCTCTTATCAGCAAAAGTGCTCTTATATTAAAAAAGGCAACATTTCAGATCCTCACGTACTTTGTGCATAGATCTGAATGGACAGATCCATACACAAATAGCCACAAAGCTGGGTCTCGGTATGACACATACTGTGCTCCTGGCATCAAGGCCTCAATATATTGCACAGATAATAAATATTCATTATACAAAGCACAAGCAAGTCACCTGAGTCTTGAACGAATTTAGGTTGCAGTCTCCTGAAGAGGCTGAGTGGAGACAGGTAGGTTTGACTGACATCAGTCAGCATTAAAGCAGCTGCGTTTTATGTGTTACTGCAGCAGACAATACAAATCCAAAGGTCAAACTCAGACCTGCCCCCTTCCTCTATCTTATTCACCTTCCTTTAAGATTTGCTATGTCAGCTAGTATATTGGGGCTCCACAGATAACATACTTGAAATATCTATTATTAACGATTCTGTTAAAGGACAATCCAGGCCTATCTTGACTACTTCATACCACCTTGTTTCCTAATCATTCCATTGCTAGGTCATTGGGGCTGTTTCACAATCAGGGTAGACTTTTTGGGTTCACAGTAGCTCAAAAATAAAACTCCTAGTTTTTGTGGTTTCTTGTTTCCAGGTCAACACCTTTATGAGACTGGAATATTTTGTGTGAAGTTTCATAGCTACAGGTCTAATGGTGTCTAAATTACACTGGGTGGAAGTATAACAGGTACAGGGTCTCTAGAATAAGTACATCTGCTTGTGGTGTATCAGAATACGGCATACAAAAATGAAATTGCAGAATTAAGAATAAAAGCTCACTAAACACATTTGAGCAGGTTTCATGCGACATTAGTTGCACATATTATTAACTGCAGTAACAACAGCATCAGTGACAGTCATTGTGGTTTTCCGGAGAAGACACCCTTTTTTGACAGACATGCTTATCAAGCTGATGTGGGACTCTGTACAGAAAGTATTTCACATCCAATCCCGATTATATTTTTCAGCGAGCTATACAGTACCATGCTGCATTAGAAAAAGCGATTAATATCTGAAAAAAGCACTTCTGTCCTCCACATGTAATGCCTACTTTCCGGAGAAGACATTTTTGACAGACAAAGGATCCCGGCAAAGACACTTAGATTATTAATAGAGATTACAAGCAGCAGAGCATCTTTCTAGATTGTATGAAAATACTCCTCCAAAAGTAAACGTCAGTTAGTAATTAGGAGGCAGTTCAGAATTTTATCAGGTAAAAGCTACTTAACTAAAAGAGACAATCATAAAGTATGCACGTGCCTTCTTAAAGGGGCCCCTTGTATAATTTTAAAGAGACAACCCTGACCATGAAACAGCCCATTGATTCAATCAAGATATCACCTCAAACAGCAGGGAAAAGTTTGTAATATGACTGATTACCTCTCTCAGATTGGGCTACAGAAACAGTGACTCCATCATCACTTGGTCGACTTCCTCTACTGATTACACTCGCTCAGAGGTCAGAGACAAGAGCTGAAGACGTTCTGCACATGCCCACGATCACATGCTGCTTTAGGCTTTCCAGGGTAAAGGTAACCTGAGCAAGCCCGCGCCGTCTAAACTTGGTCTGCCTGAGAGGTTAGACCAATGATAGTGTCCATCAGCAGTCACCCGATGAAGGCCAGCCAAGCAAAACCACCGTCCCACCCATCCACCCCTCCTCCGACACACTGCTATTTTAAAACTACACTGAACGGAAAACACGATGACGTGGATAAGCATTTCAACTGCTGGTTCAGACATGTAGTGTAGCCAATAGAGGTTAAACACACACACACTGATACGCTTCAACTAGCCTCAAGTGAACGTGTCCCTCTAGGCAGTATTTGCACAATCTACAAGCACCCAGGACTCCTTTTATCTCCTGCACTGGAGACAAAAGAATTTCCCAATAAACTTTTCACATTTATGGACACCTCATCTGGTTTCTCTCAAATCCGTCAGCGTGTTTCTGCCCTGCGATGGCCTGGCGAGCTGTCCAGGGTGTACTCTGCCCTCTCCCAGAGTCGGCTGAGATGGGCGCCAGCCTCTCCGCGACCCTAACTAGGATTAAGCGGTCAAGAAAATTAATGAATGAATCTTCAAAATCTGTAAGGATGCAATCTGATTGGCTGACAGTTTCCAGCAGGAAAACAAATTTGCAACACCATTAAACAATCGTTTTTCGGATGAACTCTGAAAGAAGCCTGCAAAAGCTCATCTGTAATGTCAATCAACTTGCCCCTTTCTCCAAATGTAGGACATTCTTGGTTGTGTTTATTGACAAAACATAACTATCATGTGTATCAGAAACTTGGTGGATGATCTATGCATGTAGACACCCTTTAAAAATTAGGAGCCGTCGTTTCACAACAGATTGTCCTGTGTATCATTGATTATAAGCTATAAATTATAATCTAGAACTACCACCTGGTGTTTATACGCCTCTGTGGTAAGGCCACAGTGACCTTGACTTTTGACGAAATCTAATGAGCTCTTCCTTGAGACATTTGAGCAAAGTTTGAAAGAAACCACTTCAGAAAGAAAATTTCTTAAGAGATCACGTTTGCAAGAAAGGCCCAAACGAAGCCGCACTGTCCATGACCTTCGACCTCCAAAATCTGAACCAGTTCCTCGTTCCTCTTGGACTGCTACGCACAGTTTGACGAAAATCCCTCAAAGCATTCTCATGATAGAATGAGTGTGAGGTTGTCATGACCTTGACCTGTGACCTCCAAAATCTAAAAACACTTCATGTGTCTGTTTGTTTGTCTGTGAACAAAATCATGACCACAGCAGTGCAAGGACTTTTATCAAGTTTGTTGTGGACAGTAGCCAACACCTTCTCTGACCTTTGTCAAGGTCATAAGTGAAGGTCAGAGTAAGATCTCAAGTTTTTGAAGACGGAACACATAATAACTAACAGTAACTCAAGGTTAAAAGGTTGTAGACGGTATAACGCGCTAACTACTTTAGACTTTCAATGTTTAAACACCAGCCAACTCATAAATCCTTTTTTTTGTTGTTGTTTTTGTTCATGTTTACTTACTATAGAACATATAATAAAGACAAGCATGTGGGTAATTAAAACCAGTACACATAGGACCTACCAAGCACTTTGAGCGATCCTCTAGTTTTTTAATGTTAATGTAATTCGTTATAGTTTAACTGTTTAGGGGAAATGCTATTCATCTCATTTTTAACTTGAAATTTCTAACTTTAATTATTCAGGCTTGAATTTTCATATTATGAAGGAATCATGTTTATTTTATTCAGATTAACGATTTTCTACCACGTGGCATATTTATTTATTTATTGTTGGTGTTTAATTTGCTTAAAATATTTTCTGTATGTACATCTCTCAGGGTTCCTAGCTTGCGTCCCAAGTGACCTTCAAGAGGTAAAATATTCACTCCACCTCGCCTACACAGGCAAAAGGTTACACACTTCTTATGGCCTTTATACACAACTCTTCCACTCTCCTTCACCTAAAACACAGTTAGATCCATAAGTTCAGACAGGTTCAAACTTTTTTTTGTTAACTTGTCTCTATAAACCACCACAATGGATCCGAAACGAAGCAGTAAATATAAGACTGAAGGGAAGAATTTCAACAACAACAACAACAACACCTGCATTAGCTGTTAAGGAAATACAGCCATTTTTCCACGGTCCCCTAAATTTCAAACGCTTCAAGGAAATTGTGCAACCTAAAAATTACCAAAAAGGACTGTTTTTAATACCTGGATAAGCTTTAAAAAATAGAAGAAAAGGAGGGATTATTTATAAAATGGGTGTAATACCTAAAAAGTTAATACAGTATTTTTGTTCGTTGCCTTAAATTAAAAATTAAATCCATTGTGATTATCAACTGTCACTGAGAAAAATACTACTGGTGCATGTTTTCTGGACTGTGGGAGGAAACCAGAGTATATTTCTATTTTTTAAACAAATAAACTAAAAAAAATTACATTTTCAAATATCAGGTATATTAGCTACAAGATTACCACAAAAACAATTTTAAACTTTTACAAGTTCTATGTAAGGCTGTGTGATGCAAAATGACCACAAAACAGGTACAAACCAGACTTCGCAAAGTTTCTAAGGGGGGGGGGGGGGGGGGGGGGCCGTACCCC
>JAQMYF010000007.1:24028263-24040716 GCA_030014195.1 Neosilurus mollespiculum
CCGAGCTGGGAATCGAACCCAGGACCTTCTTGCTGTGAGGCGGACGTGCTAACCACTGCGCCACCGTGCCGCCCAATAAATAAATTAATTTTTAAAAAAGGTCATCGTCATAATAATGAAAGGATTCCAAATTACAAGTGACCAGAAACAGTGCAGTCTGGTACTATGTTTTTCTGAATGCACCTACATCTGGGAGATACCAGCAGAGGGTGGGTGTCCTGAGCCCAGAGAATGAACACCAGCACAGATCAGATCATCAGTTCAATCAGGATCAAGGAAGGTGAGGGTGAACCAGTGACAGGGCGGGCGCGCGCCTGCGCCTGCGCGTGCACGGGACAAGTGATAACACGTCCACCTTCAAATCCTTAAAGAAAGCAATTCAAAAAGATGAGCGCACGTGCGGAAGTGCTTTAAATACAGAAGAAAAGGCTGCTTTAAAAGTGACCAAACACTGCATGACTACATTAACGGCAGAAAAGGATTACAACAGATGGTGAAGTGCATCCTTAAATAAAGGACATGCAGGTTATTTAGCACTGCGCGCGCGCACACACACACACACACACACCAGGAAAGGCCTTAAATTACGCGCGCGCGGTGTCGACACGTCGCAGGTTCGGATAAAGTTCTCGGCGCACGTGCTACATCACCCTCACTGCTCCAAACCTCCAAATCTATAAATATATAAATATATATCACACCCCTGACTTCATCCCGTCTAATTCACCCGCGACTGTCGGACACTGACCTGTTAAAAGCGCCAACGCCGTCGGCAGAGCATGAAGTTTGATGTTACGCTGGCGAAAAAGGTGTGTTTTTACCCGAAACCGGCTCCATCAGCCAATCAGATACTCCGAGGTAGCGGGGTCGCGCTGTGTCATCCAATCAGAGCACGGCATGTAACGAATGATCGTTTTAAGGCACCGGATTTGATCCGCTTTTTGACTTTGGGTAACCCTCGAGTTTGCCCGCTCTGACCTGTCACTGTGACTTCTTCAAGTACTGCACAGAGTAAATAATCATCATCATCATCATCATCATCATCATAATAATATAATAATAATAATAATAATAATAATCATAATCATAATAATCATAAAAAAATAAAAATAATAATAATCATCATCATAATCATAATAAAATAATATAATAATAATAATAATAATCATAATAATCATAATAATCATAAAAAATAAAAATAATAATAATCATCATCATAATCATAATCATAATCATAATAAAATAATAATAATAATATAATAATAATAATCATAATAATCATAATAATCATAAAAAATAAAAATAATAATAATAATAATCATCATCATAATCATAATAAAATAATAATAATAATAATAATAATAATAATAATAATATAATAATAATAATAATCATAAAAAATAAAAATAATAATAATAATCATCATCATAATCATAATCATAATAATAATTTGAATAATAATAATAATCATCATCATCATCATCATAAAATAATAATAATAATAATCATAATAATCATAAAAAATAAAAAAAATAATAATAATAATCATCATCATCATCATAATCATAATAAAATCATAATAAAATCATAATAATAATAATAATCATTATTATAATATAATAATTTGAATAATAATAATAATCATCATCATCATCATCATCATAAAATAATAATAATAATAATAATAATAAATAATAATAATAATAACGATATTACTGATAATAATTATGATGATGATAATGAAGATGATGATGATAATAATAATAATGGTTATTCATTCATTTATTCATTTTCTAAGACATTCATTCCTAATTAGGGTCACAGAGTAATATTATCATTATTATTATTATTATTATAGACTCTAACAGAGCTTTATTTATGAGTGAGTGCACTTCTGCGCCCCCTGGTGGCTGTGTGGTTGTGTGCTGAACTGCAGTAACTCCTGCTGTGACCTTTGTACACAGTTCTATACTTCACAGCTGCGACTGACACATCAAGTGTGTGTGTGTGTGTGTGTGTGTGTGTGTGTGTGCATACAGTACTTGTAAAGTAGTAGTTCCTTGAGGGGATTATGATTACATAATATGATTACGTAAACTGATATTGTATTCATGTATTTTTGATATATTGATGTATGTGTATATGTTTGGCGTATCATGTGTCTTATACAGAAAAAATCATTTTTTTTGTTGCATGCTGGATTCGTCATCTTTGAAACCCTATTTGAACAATCCGACTTCGGCGGCCTTCACATGCTACTGGAAGTGCAGTAAATATGAGTTGCCGACTCATGAATGCCCCTCTAGTTGGAATTTTGAGTAGGGAAGATTGGAGATAATATGATACCTGGGTTCCTGAGTTGGTGTGACCTTAAACCTTTAAACATGGTGGAGAAGAGGACAGGTTAAGTAATTCATCTGTAATTCTTCATCTTTAACAATTCAGCTGTTGTTAGCTGTTGACTGTGTATTTTTGTTTTGTTCTTTTGCTTTTTAGCTCCGATAACAGGGCATTTGAACCCAACATACTCGTAATTCCGACTTCACTTCAATTCCGATTTCCAAAAATCAGCGCAGGGTGGCACGGTGGACTAGAGGTAGCACGTCTGTGTCATGATAAAAAGGTCCTGGGTTGGAGTCCTGGGTTTGAATAGGATGTCTCTGTGTGGAGTTTGCATGTTCTCCCTGTGCTTGTGAGGGTTTCTTCCAGGTAGTCCGGTTTTCTTTGACAGCCTAAAGACATGCACATCAGGCTAATTTGTTGTTCCCAATTGCCCCTAGGAGTGAGTGTGAAGGGTTTTTTGTGTGTGTGTGTGTGTGTGTGTGTGTGTGTGTGTGTGTGTGTTGCCCTGCAATAGTCTGGCGAGATATTCAGGGTGTACCCCGCCTTCGGCCCAGTCTTGGCTGAGACAGGCCCCAGCCTCCCCACGACCCTAGTAGGATTAAGCAATTTGGCAAATCATGTGACGCCTGAGCCCAGGACACCAATAACAAGTAAACAGATTTCCTTTTCACCAGTTAACTGGAATATTAACTATCAGTTGAATTAAATAATAGAGCTACGTAGTTCAGATGACACAATGTGCTACGCTAAAAAATGCTAAAGACAGCAGCCTTGTGGGGGTCTGCACTATCACTACACTATTGATGGTTTATTTGGTTAAAATATCTGAAAAATATGAACTTTTCTGGTTTGGGAAGCTGAACTAGTGACCTTTCGTCCTGTATAAAATGAAGACACACACTATTTTATATATTAGTTCTATTTAATCAGTACCACTTATTACAGACAATTATATAAAGATAAAGATATAAAATAACAGTTTGGAAAAAAAGACAAAAAAAAAAAAATCACTGAGATGGTTAAAGGAATCACTATATTTGCCCTCTCTTCTTTACAGAACTGTTAAGGTCAGTCAGATTGGATGGTCATCGTTGCTGGTTAGCCGGGCAGTGGTGGATTAGTGGTTAAGGCGATGGGTTACTGATCGGAAGGTCAGCAGTTCAATCCCCACTATCACCACTGCACCATTGCTCAATTGTATGAAAAAAAAATAAAAATTGACAATTTTAAGTCACTCTGGATAAGAGCATGGTCTGCAATCACCAAGTAACACCACAGATTTTCAGTAGGGTTTAAGTCTGGGCTCTGACAAGGCCATGCAAGACATTCACTTTTTTTCCCCCTTCAGCCACAGTGTGGTCAGCTTTGGTTCACTGTCATGTTGGAAGGTGAAACTTTTCCCACTGATAACTTTCTGGCAGAGTACAGCATGTTTTCCTCAGGAATTAGTTCAGAATCAGTCAGTTTTATATATATATATATATACACACACACACATTTATAATATAAATAATTAAAGAGTTTTTAGGCCCTGAGGTTTAAAGGATGTGTTCTCTACAGTCTGACTCAAATCTGAGGCAGTAGATATTTTGTATGGTTAAGACACTGAAGTCTATTTGGAAGATCACTTTTTGAAAGATTGCGTCATCCAAAAACTCACCATGTGGCTAACTAAAACAATTGGAAGGGTGCGCTACATGTCGGCATTGCTCCATTCTGGAATCGTTTTCACATGTGGATCTTGGAGTAGAGCTGATCGATCTGCTGCCTGAAATGGTTCCTGAGCTCAGCACGTTTGGCTTTAAGAGTTGGTGTCAGAAGGCCGTTCTGGATCGAGAACATCTCAGTGTAAAGAGCGATGTCCTTTACCTGCAACACACAGGAGGAAATTCACACACACACACACACACACCAGCCTGGAGCGCAGTTTAAGAGAAGTGTAGGTCCGGGAGATAGGATGATGTAATCAGATATCAGCAATCCAGTCATCCTTGACAGTTGGTGATATCACATGAAGAATGAAACTAATCCGACTTTTTTTTTTTTTGGTTTTGTTAGAATAAAACTCACCTCTTCTGAAGACTTCAGTCCACTTTCTTTGCCCAATTTACCAATGTCCTCCAATATGGCATTTTTCACTCCCTGCAAGTAAACGATGAGCCAGAATTATCTCCAGGATTCAGGTACGAACCTGTGGAGTGGAGTGACTTTACCACACACAAGTTCATTCCACTCCTATGCTTCAAAAAGAAATAAAATTGATATATATATATATATATATATATATATATATATATATATATATATATATTCTGTCATAACAGTAGCTAAAATTAGAAGTGGTGATCGACATCATCTCCAGAGCCCATTACTGTAGTGCATATACGAAGCAGAGAAACGTATTTTCTCTAAATACATTTAAAATACGTGATCAGTGGGCAGCTCTAATGCATCAAAAAAATAAAATAAAAATACAACCCCAATTTTTTAAATGTCGGGATGCTGTGTAAAATGTAAATAAAAACAGAATGCAATTTTCACATCAACCCATTCTCACCCTCAGAACTCACACTGTACCTTACATTAGCCACTGTTCCACTCACACATCACATGACTCCACCTGTCTACACTTGATCATTTGCACTATTATAAGGATTCTGAATACGCACTAATTGCAAAATACAGTTCTGTGTGTTATTGCCAGCATACCAAGCTGTTTGATCTCTGATTGCCATTTTGGGTATTGGTGATGTTGCCTTTGACCTTGATTTTCTACTTAGCTTATGATAAGTCTGTTCCCATACATGGAAGTTGTCAGTGTTTTGACCTTGCCTTTGGATTTTCTCCTTTGTGCTGTTTGCCTGATCGATCGACTTCTGCCTGTATTGAGTGTATAAGCTTGAACTGTGTTTTGGAGTTTGTCTGCTCAGTTTTGTAATAAACATTTATATTTTTTGTACACTGCATTTATTATTCACAATAGAACATACCAAATAAATTAAAAATTGAGAAAATGTACAATAAAAAAAAAAAAAAGTCATTTTGAATTTGATGGCAGCAACACTTCTTAAAAAGTTGGGACAGTGCCGTAAATACCGCAGTTAAGCACCGTCTCTTCATTTAGCAACCATTTTTTTTTCCCCCGATTTTTCTCCCCTAATTTAGTCATATCCAATTCCCACCCATCAACTTTTTGCCTTCCCTATCGCACGACCACCACCTACCAGGGAGGGGCGTAAGCAAGCACACGCCCCCTCAATGACATGCGATGCTGCCGCCCGCCTCTTTTCAAACTGTTGCGCATGCGTATTTGGGGGCGGCCTAACACACTCGGAGGGAAAGCCCTCGTACAAATGAGTTCACAGATGCCCATGATTGGCTGGTGATCACTGTCAGTGACAGGGAAGTGAGCGTATGCCATCCCTCCCTCCCGTGAGAGCTCGGTCAATTAGCTCCCATGGACTCCCGGTCACGGATGGCTGTGGCATCATTTAGCAACAATTTATAACTGCCTGGGGAGGGAGGAGAACAGTCCTATTCTTGTATGACACATGATTTTAAGATTGTTCTTCTTCATTTTTGTTTCATGATGTACCAAATGCTTTCAGTTGGTGCAAGGTCTGGACTGAAGGCAGGCCAGTTCATCACCCGAACTCTTCTACTGTGAATCCACGCTGTTTACATTTACATTTACAGGATTTGGCAGACGCTCTTATCCAGAGTGACTTACAGTTATTTTTATACAACTGAGCAATTGAGGGTTAAGGGCCTTGCTCAAGGGCCCAACAGTGGTGACAGTGGGGATTGAACCACTGACCTTCCGATCACTAACCCATCGCCTTAACCACTAAGCCACCACTGCCCAAGTATAGATGCAGTTTAGCATTGTCTTGCTGAAATATGCAGGGTCTTTCCTGAAAAAGACGCTGCTTAGACTGGAGCACACGTTGCTCTTAAACCTGTGTATACCATTCAGCATTTCCAGATGTGCAAGCTGCCAATTCCATAGGCACTACTGCACCACCATACCATCTGAGATGGAGCCTTTTGAAATGAATGCTGATAACAAGCCAGATGGTCCCACTCCTCTTTAGACCTGTAGGACACGGCATGTTTTTCAAAAAAATAATTTAAAATTTTGATTTGTCTGTCCACAGAACAGTTTTCCACTTTGCACTTTTATCCATTTTAATCTATATGTAGTCTCGGTGACAAGAAATTCAAAGTAAATTTTACATTGAGGAGCATTATTCTGAAATTGTTTCATAATTTGTTGATGCAGTTTCTGCAGATTGGTGAACCTCTGCACATATTTACTTCTAAAAAACCTCTGCCTCTTGAAGATGCCCTTTGTATACCCAGTGATGTCACTCACCTGTTGCCAATTAACAATATTAGTTGCAAAATATCCGTGACCCTAATTAGGAATTAGCGGTTCAGAAAATGAATGAATGAATGAATGAGTTGCAAAATATTCCACCAGCTATTTCTTTTTAGTACTACTTTCTTTTCCAGCCTCCTGTTGCCCCAGCATGATTTTTTTGAGACCTGTTGTTGCCAACAAGTTGAAAATGAGCTTATATTTTTTCATTAAATAGTAAAATATTAATTAAAAAATTTAATGTTTTTATGTCCTTGTTGGGACCGGTGGCGTAGTGGTTAGGGTGCTGGGCTCATGGTCAGGAGGCCGTGGGTTGGTGTCCCTGTTAGACCCCCACCGTGATAGGACCCCTGGGCAAGGTCTTAAACTATAAGTGTGCCTCTGTCCGCCCAGCAGTATAAATGGGTACAAGTAAAAATACTAGGAAGGTAACTTGCGATGGACTAGTGTCCCATCCAGGAGAAGTTGAACTCCTAGTCGCTTCATGCTACAGAAACCGGGGATAAGCACCGGCCTGATGAGGCACTAGGCTCGGGTGTAAAAACCCCACAGACTTATGTCCTGAATAACATATGGGTGTATGAGATTTACATAGACAGCAAAGAAGATTCTGAGATTGAACCCCATGGTAAGCAAGGGCATTTCTGTGTGGAGTTTGCAAGTGCTCCCTGTGTTTTTCTGGGTTTCCTCCCACATTCGAAAGCCATGCACATTAGGCATAATGGCTATTCTGGATTGCCACAAGGTGTGAACGTGAGTGTGAATGTTTTCTTGAAGAGTTCAGGGTATACCCTGACTTACGCCAAGAATCATCTGGGATGGTCCAGCTCCAGCTTCTCCACAACCCCAAACGCAAAGGGAAAAAAACAACTTTTGATTACAGCAGCAGTAGGTAAAAAAAAATAAAAATCTATAGATGTAAGATTATTCCTCTGAAGAAGTAATATACAGGCTACTAATCATAATCTTTATTTTTATTTCAATGCAGTTCAACATCACATGAAGCATGGATGAAATTAACCCAGTAGAATCTTTTAAATGGTGTGTGCATGCGTTCGTGTGTGTGTTTTCAGACCTGGCAGCCCAGAGCTGCACGAAGGAAAGTCAGCACTAAAGGGGACACAGGAGCAGCACCAGTCAACATCAAGCGCATTCTGCCTCCAACACTGTCCTAAAGGGGGGAGCAAAAATACTAGCTTTCAGCATCAGCAGGCCTCTAATACACTGTTCATACTCAACCCCATTTAAATCCTGTGTGGGCAGTGCAATATCTGGTAACAGGAATCTTTCTCGTACACCCCCAAGAAAAGGAAAGCGCACTGTGCGCAGACAGAGGTTGGTTTACTGTGTACTATATCCCAAGTGCAGCAAGCTAAATCAACTACTGTGGAGAGAGGACTCTGGAATACTATTGGTGGTTGAAGGTCCAGATCTGGGCTCAATACATTACAAACTGTGAAAAGACCAACACTTAAAAAACAGAACACTAGATTTTCCCAAACCTGGCTTAAGCAGACATGAGTGAGTACCTTGAACTTCTTAAAGATGATTTGTCCCACACACTTTTTCTCCTCATAATCCCACTCTTCATCTCAGATTCTTTCCTATGGATGGCGAATTCTAAGATCCACTTCTTCTTCTGGCCTGCCCAGAGATCTGACACACACACACACACACACACACACACACACACACACAATAAACAATCCTACATGCTCTGACTCGGAATTCTGAGTTCGGAATACATTTCAACAGGGTGTGCTATTTTAGGAATATTTTGACGTGCGGTGAAAAGGCATGATATGGAGCAGAGTTACTATTACATAGTTTTTAAATTTCAATTTGTACAGTATATTTTACACCACAGCAACATGCAAACAATTACTTATCTTATAACTGATGGACAACAAACCATTAGAGAATTTAAAAGAACTGTGGTATAAATAGTTTATCAGCGGATTCATATTTTGGTAAGCATGATGCACACTGTAAAAAGGTTTATGTAGTACTATGCAAAAGTGTTATGCACATGCAAAGGAATGGTGTAGAACAAAGATGCCTTATATTTACATTTAAATACTGACATTAAATTAAAAATATCTGCAATTCTATAAAGCACAGTAAACAGTAATAAATTAAACAAATTCAGTATTAGGTGTGGTGACTTTTTGCTTTAAAAATAGAATAGCATCAGGTCCAGTTTTTGCAGTTTTACAAGTACAGTATCTACCGGGTATCTTACAGAACCAGCCACAGTTCTCCTGGAAATGTTGACTATCACACGTGATTCTTTATTTGGATGTAAATCGCAGCAGCCTTCATTATATTTTTGTCTGAAAAGTGATCTCTTATACATAATATGCTGCTTTCTTTATTGACATACTGAGCAAACTTTTTTTATATAAAATTTAATTTTGTGCTGGAAAACGAATGTTTGGAAATTCATTGCATTTTTGTAAATAAAAATCTATAGCAAAGTTTATACTAAAAAACATAGGGTGCCTAAGACTACTGCACAGTACTGTACATTGGTAATAATTAGTACATTATTAAGAGTTAGGCATACTGCTGGCTAACCTTATCAAACATTTGGTTGAGCAGACGTGGCACAGCTGGAAAGACGGTGGGCTGCAAGGTCCTGATATCCCCCCTGAAATATCCGATGCGAGCCCCATGAATCAGCATCACGCCCTGGAAGAAAAAAAAAAAAATTGGTTACAATAAATGTTAAAAAGGTACCCAAAAACATCATTACAGTTGTTATTACATATAAAGCGGTCAAGTCCGTACCTGCACTACTCGCTCATACATGTGTGCGAAAGGCAGGTAAGAGATGTGTGTGTCACTGGGACTTAAAGGACAGCTGGTCTGAAAGAAATGAGAAAGCACGAAGAAACAGAATTAGCAGAACAGAGTGAAAGTGTAAGAAGAAAACAATGATGTAGAGTCTGGTCCATAAATATTGGGACAGAGTCACAATTTTGGTAATTTTGTCTTTGTACAGCATCACAGCTGATTTAAAATGAAGCGGTCAAGATGTGAATGAAGTGTATACTTTTGGTTTCACAAAAGCATTGCATTAATCCTTGAGAAATTACAGACACTTCACACATAGGCCCACCATTTCCACGGGCTCAAAAGTAATTTAACAAACTATCAAAAATAAGCCTAACTGCTAATACTTGGATGCAAATCCTTTGCAGTCCATGATGACCTGAAATCTGGAGCTCATGTGCATCACTAAATGCTGTGTTTCCTTAAGATTCTTTCCCAGGCCTTTACTGTACCCAATTTGAGTTGCCCATAACACCTTTAAAGGGTGGCACCCATATGACATTCTGATTAGATGCCTGAATCTCCGCAACTGACTCCTTTCAATGCAGAGATGCAGTAGCTCCACCCCAAGTTCCTCCAGATGTCTGAGCTCCTCACCCTATTTCTAAGTCTGATAATCGGTCAGAGCATCCTCTCCAACACCCCAGAGAAAACATTCCCAGGGAAGCCGAGGCTGAAACTCCTGGACCATGTCATCATGGACCATGCTTTGTGCAGAAGGGCATGTCTTAGTTCTAGCAAGCAGAACTTGTAATGCTACAGCAAAGAAAGACAATGTATACCACTGTGTGCTTCCATCTTTGTGGCAACAGTTTGGGGGAAACCACAAATGATGATTGTTATGTGTCCACCTCCTTGTCTGTTTTTACTACTTCTACTACTACTAATCTGTATGGGAGGAGCATGAGAGGACAAAGGTGTGGCTACATTTGATGTCTGCATGTACCTCTGTTAGCTTGACGAACCCAGAAATGTTGGCCACAATGTTTTTGTGGGTAAGCATTGCCCCTTTAGGGTTTCCTGAGAGCAAGAGAGAGAGAGAGAGAGAGAGAGAGAGAGAGAGAGAGATGAGACCAAACTATCCAAAATGTACATATACACAAAGAAACTCAAATATTAGCAAATCTATAAAGCCCCGCATCTCCCAGGAAAGTAAACACAGATCTAAGTGCACATGCCAAAAATACCTGTGGTACCACTAGTAAAGCAAATAATAGCCATGTCATCAGTGTTAGGAGGCTACAAAGAAGGAAAAAGTTAACAATTAACCATAGGAATGGTGTTCTTTAGAGCTTTATATATTTTTGCATAAATTTGACCTAAAATATCATCAGAAGTCCTAAAGGCAAATAAAGAAATACTTGATCAATTATTTATTTATTTGTTTGTTTATTTATTGTGCCGCCGCACCCCCCCCCCCCCTTTTTTTTCTCCCTAATTTAGTCGTATCCAATTCCCACCCATCTAGTATTGCCTTCCCTGTCACACAACCACTACCAACCAGGGAAGCGCATAAACATGCACAATTCCCCCTCCGTGACATGCAATGCCCACCACCCGCCTTTATTCAAACTGCTGCACATGTGTATTTAGGGGGTGGTCTAACACACTCGGAGGGAAATCCGCCCCCTCGTACGAATGAGCTCCCAGACCCCCATGATTGGCTGGTGTTTGCTGTGAGTGACAGGGAAGTGAGGGTATGCCATCACTCCATCCTGTGAGAGCTCAGCCAATTAGCTCCCATGGACTCCCGGTCAGGGATGCCTGTGGCATCAATCTGGATTCGAACTTGTGATCTCCGGGTTGATATTCGTGCTGATCAATTATCTATTGATTATTTATTTATATTATCCAATTTTACATATCTGTGAGTGGCACCAAGTATCTAGGTTTATACTCTAGGATTAGATTCATGTGTTTTCAATCAACTGGATAACAATCAGGTTTGATTGGGTGCCTTGTTTTATTTACAGAACAGTCTGATCTTCATAGCACATGTTTGGAGGTGTAACATGGCACTTAAAGGGGATTTATGAGGACCCAAGAAATTTGTCACTGCTCATCAGGTGGGAAAAGAGTACACATCCATCTCTAAAGAGTTTGGATAGTCAGATAGATTGTGTAGAAATGAACAAAATTCAAGTCTGCCATCAACCTTCTCAGGAGTAGTCAAATAACAAAGATCACTTCAACAGCAATGTGTGTAATAATTGGCAGTGCAACAAAGGAAACCAAGGTAATTTCTAGGCAACTAAAGGTCTCTCTCACACTGACTAATGTTAATGTTCATGAGTCCATTATCAGAAGACCACAGAACAACAGTGGTATTCATGTCAGCGTTATAGGTGAAAGACACTGCTTCCAAAAAGAACATTGGTGCCCTTCTACAGTTTTCTTCATGTAGACAAGCCAGAAGGCTGTTAGAATTTTTGTGGATGGATGGGACCAAAATAGAACTTTTCTGGTTTAACTGAGAAATGTAATGTTTGGAGAAGGAAAATACTGCATTCCAGCATAAGAACCTTATTATATCTGTGAGACATGATGGTGGTTGTATCATGTTTTTGGCCTGTTTTGCTGCATCTGGACCAGGACAGACTGTGCATTCTAAATTAAACCAGTGAATTCTAAAGGAAAATGTCAGGACATGTCTATGTGAAGTTTCTCTCAAGAAAAAGAAAAGAAAGTGGGTCATGCAGCAAGATAATAACCCCAAGGATACAAGTCGTTCTATCAAAGAAAAGAAAGAATAAACGTAATGTTTTGAAATAGCAAAGTCAATGTCCTGACCTTAACAAAGCAAAAACCTTGTGTGAGTGTAACCCGGGTTAGTTGAACCCCAGGTTATTTGTTATCTGTTCTAGTAATTTAGTTTTGTATCATGTGTATTCTTT
>JAQMYF010000007.1:24050429-24069377 GCA_030014195.1 Neosilurus mollespiculum
TGGACATTGCAGGTCTAATTTAATAATTAGGCAGGTGAGTCTCAGCAGTCTCCTCATCGAGTCTAGGATTAAAGTTAACCCTTATCTCTAAATTGATGTTCAACACTTTCTTAAAGTGATAGGTATTGCAGTCAGGGTTACATGAGCAGTCCCTGTGAGGAAACATTCCACATTTGACAGCTGTTCTGTATGAAGGAATGGACTAAGGGCCCTTTAAGTAAACGTGCAAGACTGGTCCACATTTACCGCAAAAATTTACTTACAGTTATTACTGTACAAGGGGGTCTGAAAGCAAAGGTTCACATACTTTCACCACTCACAGGTATGTAATACTGAATCATGTTCATCAATAAATAAATTATAGAGTGTAATATTTATCTTATTTGTTAAATTTTTTTCTCATTTGTTTTCTTTATCTACTTAGAAGGACGTGTAAACGTCCGATGATGTTTCAAATCTTATTTATGCAGAGAAATTGAAAATCCTAGAGTTCAAAAACATTCAAGCACCACTGTGTGTAAATAAAAAGCAGAGAATTATGGGAATATTTTAACAGAAAAAAGAGCAGGTAATGAGACTCACCGCCGGATGCTGCCGATGGGCTTTTCCAAGAGCCTGGAAAAACACAACATACAGTCAATAACAGTATATTTACAGTAATAAAGACACACAAGTCCTCTGTGATGGGTATATCTGTCTGTGAGTAATAAGCAAATAATGTCATGTAGACCATGTGACTGGAGACACTTCAGTGTTTACTAATATTATTGTGCTCAGTGCAGGGGACATTGACACGAGAACAGGAGTAAGCAAATAGCTTCAGAAAGACATTGGGACCATTTCATATTCAAAAGGTGACAAAAGGTAAGTGAACCTTTAAAGACAAGCGGTGTAGCTTTCTCAACAGCTATTGAACACTTCCACTGACTTTATTACTCACAAGTGGTGATAGCAAAATGTGACAGCTCTGGTAGTGACTCATGTTCTAGTATAAAGGTTTCGAATTCTGATTCTGTTGTAACACAGTAACTTTTGCTGTAAAATAACGCACTCCTAGCAGTGAAACTGATGCACATACAGTGATGGTGCTACGAGTCTAAGCTACTCAACAAACTGGCTCACAAAGCGTTAGGCATCTTTTGTACAGCTTTCTGGCCTATATTTACTCCATAAATGACAGGAGCAGTGACTCGCCTCTGCATCTTTTAAGCTAATTGTGTCCACACCACATTTCTGTGCTTGAGCCACCAACTCCGAGTCAAAGTCCTCCATTAGGATCAGAGTTTTCAGGGAATGTTGTCTGCCAGACACGACGTCCATCAGTAGACGAGCCTTCGCTGGTACATCACACACCAGCGTTGAGATACCGGCTGGAAAACTTACACACACACACACACACACACACACTCACACACACACACACACACAGAAGCATTTCTTTAAAATAGTGATGGTTTCTCAAATGCACAAATTCAAAAAGTGATTAAAACGGATGTATTTAGAGACATCATATGATAAGTAATAAAAAAATTAATAAAAGTTAAATACTATACACTGTAAACATTTGCAATACTGTGCTAAAGTATTGGGCCATACTATATTTTTTAAGTACAAAATTTGTTATAGATTGTTATAGCCACTTAATCCTAGTTAGGGTCGTGGGGATGCTGGCACCCATCTCAGCCGACTCTGGACGAGGGTGAGGTACACCGTGGACAGTTTGCCAGGACATCGTAGGGCTAATACTTACACAACCATTTACACTCGCGCATAGGGGCGATTTGGAACAGCAAATTAGCCTACTGTGCATGTTTTTGGACTGTGGGAGGAAACCACAGAAAAGTTCCCGGAGGAAACCCACATTAGCACAAGAACATGCAAAATCCACAAATGAACGCCCTGAGCCCGGGAATCAAACCCAGGACCTTCTTGCTGTGAGGCAGACATGGTAATCATTGTGCCACCATGCCGTCCAATATCAGTTCAGTACAAAAATATTTCACATTTCCAAACATTAGTTTTCCAGCACGAGATGGGCGCCAGCCTCTCCGCTACCCTAATTACGATTAAGCGGGTTAGAAAATGAATGAATGAGTTTTCCAGCACAAAGTTACATTAAAAAAGGCATAATTTTACTAATGTCATAGATTATGTGTAGCAGGCCAACTCTGAGATGGTCAACTGCGGAACAAAATACATTATTATTATTATTATTATTATTATTATTCTGCGATGGCCTGGCGAGCTGTCCGGGGTGTACTCTGCCCTCGCCCAGAGTCGGCTGAGATGGGCGCCAGCCTCTCCGCAACCCTAATTAGGATTAAGCGGTTCAGAAAATGACATGACATTATTATTAATATTATTATTATTATTATTATTATTATTATTATTAACAATAATTATATAATATAGAAGTTAATTAGCACAAGCCTTAACTGCTTCTCTGGTGGATTTAGATTGTAAACATTATATGCAAATGTCTTGCAGAAATTATTAATGTGAAATTCTTCATCATGTAAGAAGCTCAAAGCCCAGACAGGTGCTCAGAGCTGTGTCTCACCTCGGGTCTGTTCTGAGTAAAGATGCTAATGTACTGCTCTTTGGTTTTGGAGTGACCCTTGTGTAGCAGCACAGAGCCCAGATTCTCAGCTCTCTCTGCAACCTGAGAGGAGGATAAAATAAAATAGTATTTTCTACTATTATCTTCATAAATGCTGTTTTATTATTTCCTAACATACATTTACAGGGACTTATTGAAAGTTAATCTCAATAAAACTATAATAACTTAGTAAAGTATAATAAAATCTGTTTTCTAATATCTTTTTAACAATTATTTAATTATTTGAAATAATTACTTGAAAACTGAATCTCAGAATGAACCTGGAGGAGTATAGCTTTAAATAACATTTCTTTGAGTATTTCAGGTGTTTGTGCTTATATATAATAATCCGGTTGCATATATAGCTTCCCACTGCACAGTCTAAGTTTTAGTCTAAGCTGTTTTTTTACATCACCAAAACAAATCTGTCAGTAAATGACACGAATATATCAGAATCCTATACTTGTACATGATAAAACAGAAGCTACTGTCCTAAGATTCAAAGAAATTAATCTAGAGATTTAAATAGAATTAACTTTTAACATATGCTATCTTCTTCTTTAATATACAGTCAGGTCCAGATGTCTGAGAGCTCTGGTGAAAATACATCTAGAGTATTTTGTCCTGTTTTTAAAATTTTAATAGCTTTAAAAGATTTACATGGATTTCAGAAGAAATCTTTGAAAAAGATCAGACACAAGGACAGTTTGACCTTTTGTATAAATTAATGAATGATGTTTATTTCCAAAACATAAAAAAGAAGACAAGAAACAATGACAAAATAAATCAATAATTAAAGAAATGAAAAAATGAAAAAAAAAAAAAAGTATTATACATCCCATATGGCCTGGGAATGCCTTGGGTCCTTCCAGGTGGAGCTAGAGAGTGTTGCTGGGGAGCCTGGGTTTCCCTCCTAGACCTGCTGCCTGCAGGACCCGAACTCAGATAAGTGGAAGAAAATGGATGGATGGATTGAAAATAATTCCTCTCACCCAAACAAGGAAGTGTGTTTTTGTTAAGGAGAAAGCCTGTAGAAATTTGGCCTTTGTTTAGAATTGGAAAAATAATGAATGCTGTCAAGTTGCTCTAGATTGTGTGTGTGATTTGGTTGACATACAGAAAATCACAACACAAACTATCTGATAAATGTCATCGACATAATATTGCACAGATGATGACCTGTTAAGCCAAGTTAAGAGTCCTGTGGTAGCGTTAGTTGGTTAGTTGATCGTTTCTCAAATTATCCGTAGCACTATTTTGAAATAGCAATCTAATCTAGTTTGAATGATTGAATTTCTGGTGAAGAGAGACTGCTGCAAAGATAGTGGCTTTTTAAATATTAACCAACTGAGATGTTTCCAGCAGTCCTACCTCTGAATAAGACTCATATGTGACTTGGCTTTCTCCAGCCTAAACGAGGTCCATTATCTAACAAAAAGGAAAAAGAAAATGGAATATGATTAAGAAAAATATCTGTACCCAGAGTATGATGTTTAAATATTGCAATGTTAATTTTTTTACTCTCAAAGCCTTCACATAAAAATTTCATTACAGTATGTTCACCAATAAAAGGTCCATAAGGAGGTTAGCTTCATAATTCATAGACATGCATCGTTTCATCGTTATACTTGAAGTAAGCACGGGACCTCTAGCTCAGGTGTGCGAGCTTAAACACAGAATAACTGGAAGTGGGGTAGAGACATGATCTCTCTCTCTCTCTCTCTCTCTCTCTCTCTCTCTCTGTCTCTCTCTCTCTCTCTGTCTCTCTCTGTCTCGCTCTTGTTGCAGTATTAACATTACAGATAGATATTAATAACATTTAATTACAGACAAGCAATTTAGAACGTAGACAACCTTTTTACTGTTAAGACCAACTTTTCATTTCATCCGTTTTTATTTCGAACATTCATACACTGTTTAAAAATATCCACAGGGTAAGTGGTACACAGCTGTTACCAAAAATGAATCCAGATTCTTTTTTTGCATGGGTATTGTAATCAGCTGGTACTGAAAGGTCGGGTATTGGTATCTGGAAGGAAATGGTATAAGAACATTTCTAGCACACAGCATTGTCCAACTTCTATCTGACATGTTGTTACATTGTTGGTATGCTCAAGATACCATGCACCGGTGACTGGTACTGCTCACATTGGCCAATCTGACTAGAAAGTGCTAGTATTGGTATTCAGACATCTTGGGTGTAGTGCCATTTCCAGCCTTGCAAGAATCATCAACCAAGAATCAACCATCAGCCAGTAGTATACTGTAGCACACTGGTTAACTGCTTTTCCCACTCCGAATCACAACTCCAATTTTTCCTGGTTGAGAACAGATTCAACTCTTGAAAGTCTTGCAGATTAGCAACAATCGAAATAAAGCAGGTCTTTTGTAAAATACCAGAAGGAAACAACACAAATTTGCTCACCTGATACCCGTAAACCCCTGGTAAAGACCTCATACACTGTTGTAGCATCTTCAAAGCAACATGTTATAAGTTTGTCAGCATCCACTAATACTGACCAAATCCTTCCTAAACAACAGCACAAAATTCATTGAAATTGAAATTAATACGCACCCAAAAATTCTAGCCTCGCAGTAAAGCTGCTTCTTTGACTCGGAGCTATAACATGGACTCACCGGCACCTCGATGGACTGCATGTGCAAGTCACAAGGTGGTTTGAGGGCTTTTGGTCGAGTGGTGTACCAGTAGGTGGTGAGTGCAACGAAGGCCCCCATGCTCACCAGAGGGCCGGTGGACAGGCTGCGGAGGGAATCCCTCACCTCAGCCAGCTCAGTCACACACAGCTGTTTCAACAGCTCCTGACCCTGCATGTCTTTCTGTAGAGTAAAACAAGGTTAAACCCAAAACTGGATAAGAGGTATGGATAATTGATGAATAATGAATTCATTGGAGAGCCAGTATTCAAAAGACCTTTGTCAAATTTCTACTTGTATACCACCAGTAATCGGTAGCATTGAACAACTGCTGATTTTGCGAGTATTGTACGAACGTTTTAGGCACCTTTTTTTACTATAAAATTTATTATAAAATTTTTATTTTATGACTGGTACATTAGTGAATCATTAGGGAAAAAAACATCTTTGATTTCCAATTTTCACGCATAAAATTAATGTGACAGGAAAAAAAAATTTGTATGTCAACAAAGAAAGCTGTGTATTACATGAGACCACTTTTCAGACAAAAGCATAGTGAGGGCTGCTGGGATTTGCATGCAAATAAAGAAACAAATGGGATAATCAAACTACAAAAACTGTACCTGCTGTGTTGGCCACAAGAACCTGAGGGATCACTGGCTATCACAGGCTACTTTCTTCTCGTCAAACTGCTTACACCAAGTTGTAAGATTATTTTGCTCCCACTATTGTAGGAGCAGATAGTTTGCTGTCAATGGTCAGTGCAAAAACACACCAGGGTCCTTTAGATAATTCAAAGAACTAAGCTGAATGAACACATTCACACTTCATGGAGTGTAGAGACTTCAATTTTAAAACATAAAAATTTTAAAGGTTATAATTTTGGGTCTCACACTGCAGAGGTGCTTGCTGTAATCATTGACATTTAAGAATTGATAGTGTTCTGATTGGTTCTCTGAGTGATGATGTAATCAGTCCTTTGTGCTTGTGATCACCCCCACCCCTGAGACATACAGACAGACACACACACACACACACACACGTACAGGGAGAGAATCTTCGTGGCAATACGGAACATCAACTCATTAAACGGATAATTAAGACAACAAAACAGACAGGTAATACAATGAATGCGGAAATTAGTGAATGAAAGGTGGTGAACAGAAAACACAGGTCAGAAGATTGATCCAGGAATCAGAATCAGAATACTTTACTGATCATGGAGGAAATTGTGTAACATATGTGGGCTCTGACAGTCAATGCCCTGACACTCCATGTGTCACAGCAAACAAAAAGCTCCAATCATAATAAAACATAATTAAGAAAAAATATAATAATTTATTTAATAACAAATAAAACATTATATTTTCGGTTACACCATATGCAAGCTTACTAGAATAAATGAAGGGCTGAGAGCCACAGTGGTCTAACCCACAAAAACTGAAAAATGAGGTCATATTTTGACAGATGTGGATAAGATCTATTCGAGCCAGAATGGTCCCTTCATCTTCCGTATGACCTTCAATCATATTGTGAACATTATCCCTGATTTCTTTATACTGCAGAAACTTTCATGTCATTTTTCCTACTCCACACTGTGAGAGAAATGGCTAGCCTTTGATAACCCAGTTAGCTGCCCTGGGGGTACAGCGGTGAAAACTTGGTGATAGTGGGGCTTGAACCCCCGCCCTTCAGATCAGTAATCCAGCACGCTAACACCGGGCCACCACTGCCCCATATTTATTGGGGCAACATTAAAAAAACAAAAATGTTAACAAAATTCAACCGAATATTACTAATGTGTGCAATTGGTTTAGTGAAAGAAATCAGGACACAATGACCAGTTTGTACTGCATTCTCAATCACCGTCCAAGTTAATACAGGTAAATATTTTTCTTATCCTGTTTGCCTTTCCGTTCATATTAAAATGTTTTAACGATCAAGGAATAAATATTGAATACAGACTCCAGATTGGTTAAAACAATCAAAGCACACACCCTCACTCACTTACTCATTTGCTGAGCCACTTAATCCTATTAGGGTCATGGGGAAGCTGGAGCCTACCTGGGCCGACATTTGGCGAAAGCAGGGGACACCCTGAACAGCTCGCCAGACCATCATCACAGGGCCAACACAAACACATATCCATTCACACTCACATCCACACCTAGGGGCAATTTGAGACAGCAAATTAGCATGATGTGCATGTCCTTGGACTGTTGGAGAAAACCAGAGTACCCAGAGGTAACCCATGCATGAATGCGGAGAACATGCAAAATCTGCACAGAAACACCTTGGCCTGAGACTCGAACCCAGCTTGCCAGGGTGGTAACCAGTACATGACTGTGTTTCAACAAACACAAAATAAAAAAAATATATATTTAAATGGGAGGAAGTAGGGGTTTAATTTATTTATTTATTTTAAATGCCGTTCGATTGTCATGTGACCTCTACAATTCCAAGCATGTACAGTGATGTCTTCTGCCTTCAGAATGACCCACTCTAACATTAACTAGACAGGCTAGGAAAAACTGGTTTCATCTTAAGTTCAAGTTTTTCTTTTTTTCTTTTTCTTTCTTTTTTTTTGGAAGGATAAGAGTTTTAGCTTCTCAAAGTTTTTACTTAGAATTAATCTTCTAAGAGCAATTTAAAATACTTTAAATTTAAAATTTATGGAAACGTTTTTAAGGGTGAGGGGGATGCGACATGAAAATAAATGAATTTAATTATGAATAAAATTGGGGCTGGTGATGTAGTGGTTGGGGTACTGGGCTCATGATTGAGAGGTTGTAGGTTTCGAATCCCCATTAAACCCTCACCGTGCTAAGATCCTTGCGCAACATCTTAACCACAAGTATGCCTCTGTCCACCCAGCAGTATAAATGGGAACCAGTATAAACACTGGGAAGGTAACTTGCGACGGACTAGCATCCCATCCAGGAGGAGTTGAACTCCTAAGCTACTTCACACTACAGAAACCGGGATAAGCTCTGGCTCTGGTGAGCCACATAGACTCGGGTGTAAAAGCCTAACAGACTTAACAGGCTTTTTTTTTTTTTAAGCTATTAAATTCAACCCAAAATCAACAACTTTGGCATACTCTGTTTGAATATTCCATTATCTCCACAGAAAGGTAAACAACTAAAACTATTTACACACTTATACAGGGTCTTGGCCAACTGATTTGTGTATCTTGGCTTGTTGTGGATGATCAAACACAGATAAAGGTAGCGTTTCCATTTGGGTTAAAAACTGATCAAATTAAAAAGACAACAGACTTTTATTTACTAAAGCAGCCTGACTCATCCTGGCTGTTGGACTACACAAAGCCCCCTGGGTCCAAATCACCTCCTGAGTCCTGAATGAATTAAGGTTGCAGGTTCGTGACAAGGCTGAGCGGAGACAGGTAGCATTAACTGATATCAGTCAGCATTAAACCAACTAAGTTTTATGTGTTACTGCAGCAGACAACGCAAATCCAAAGGTCAGATTCGGATCTGCCACTTTCTGAGTCTTTAGTATTCTCAAATTCAAATTCAAATTCGAATTTTTATTTGTCACATACAAATTATACACAGTACAATATGTAGTGAAATGCTTAGTACGACTGTCCAAGATGTCAACCTGAGATCTGTCACAATTCCATTGGCAGGTCATTGACTCAAAACAGCAGGGAAAAGTTGGTAATGGTACTGATTACCTCTCTCTGATTGGGCTACAGAAAGTGATTCCGTTCACTTGGAGGGAGAAGCTGAAGACGTCCTGCACATTTACACGATCATAGGCTGATCCAGGGTAAATGAACTTCAGCAAGTGTGGTGCTGTCTAAACTTGGTCTGCCTAAGAGGTTTTGCCAATGACAGAGCACAACAGTGGTCTCCCAATGAAGGCCAGCCAAGCAGAACCACCTCCCACCCATCCACCCCCTCCTTCAACACGCTGGTATTTAAAAACTGCACTGAATAGGAAATGCAATGACGTGGAGAAGCATTTCAACTGCTGTTTCAGACATGCATGTAGCCAGCAGAGGGTAAACAGACACACACAGAGCATTGGTATGCTTCTGAATATGTCCCAATGAACAGTATTTGCACACTGTTCATGCAACCAGGATACCTCATCTGACTTCTTACAAACATTCATATGTTTGTGAATGAATATCTTAAGAAAACATATGATATATATAGCACTGATATAGACTGACAGTCGGGGTGTACCCTACCTTGACTGGCAAAGATTAAAGATAAATTAATAAATATTTAATATACACTACTCTGTACTGTCTTGGGCACCCTTTTTTAAAGTATCAACGTTAGTACAGATTTTACCTTACCTGTACCTAAAACTTCTATTTAAAGCAAAGGATCATCACAACAGGTGTTGACATTGTTTCATTTACACATTCATTTTCCAAACCGCTTAATCCTACGAAGGTCATGGGAGGCTGGAGTCTATCTCAGCCGACACTGGGCGAAGGCGGGATACACCCTGAACAGCTCTCCAGACCATCGCAGGGCAGACACAACCATTCACATCCAAACACCTAGGGGAAATTTGGAACAGCCAATCAGCCATAATGGGAATGTCTTTGGACTGTGGGAGAAACAGGGAATAGTACAGGCAAACTTTACTCAAAAGCACCCTCGCCAAGCCTGGGAGTCGAACCCAGGACTTTCTTGCCGTGAAGCAGACATGCTAACCATGGCATCCCTGCACCGCCTTTTGTTATATTTTGTACTGGATTTTTTTGCCCTTTATTGTGTTTTGTTGAAAGTACAAACATTAAAACATACAACAATTTCATTATTTTTGAAGGTACTATGTTTGCTCTATGGCATTTCTTTGCATATAACCCAAAACTTTTGCACAGCAACAGACTTTTCACAGCAACAGACTTTGGTAAAACTTTAAAAAATCATGAGCAACTTCCCCCAGATGCAACAAAGAAAAGTAGACAATTCTGAAACCTATTTATTGTGCTGGGTAGGGCAGCATGGCAGCGTAGTGGTTAGTACTTTCACCTCACACCAAGCACGTTCTGGGTTCAAGCCCCATGCACAGCAAGGGCACTTTTCATGTGAAGTTCACGTTCTCCGCCTCTGCAATGGCCTGGCGAGCTGTTCAGGGTGTCCAGTCGGCGCCAGCCTCCCTGCGACCCTATTCAGGATTATGTAGTTCAGAAAATGAATGAATGAATGAGTTCACGTGCTTGTATGGATTTCCTCTGGGTTCTCTGGTTTCCTTCC
This sequence comes from Neosilurus mollespiculum, assembly GCA_030014195.1. NCBI lineage: Eukaryota > Metazoa > Chordata > Actinopteri > Siluriformes > Plotosidae > Neosilurus > Neosilurus mollespiculum. The sequence goes on from JAQMYF010000007.1 coordinate 24,060,930, forward strand.
GCAGTCCAAAGACATGCACTTTAGGCTAACTGGATATTCTTCATTGCCTTTAGGTGTGAATGTGTGTGTTGTTGGCCGTGCAATGGTCCGGCAAGCAGTTCAGGGTGTACCCCACCTTCAACCGGAGTTAGCTGGGATGAGTTCCAGCCTCTCTATGACCCTAAAAACGGAAAAGTTAAAGCATTTCATTTTGGAAAAAGCTAGACCCCAGTAAATGCATTCAAGTGCAGAAATTCGTTTCACTAGACTTAAACGTTATTGTAGTAAGTTTTACAAATGACATCTGGAGCTAATGTCCTTTGTCGTTATGTCTGACTGAGACTGTTATTTATTTTTAACGTTAATGTTATTCGTTAAAGTTTAACTGTTTAGAGAAAAAGCTATTCATCTAATTTTTGGGGAATATTCAGGTTTACACTGGAATTATTTCTGATAAAAATAATAATTATTATCATTAAATAATTCTTTGTATTCATTAACTACAGGCCTGAAGTCTGGAACCCATGGGCATCACCAGCTGCTGAGTTTTCTCCCTTGAGATGCTTTGCTAGGTCTTTTAACCACCTTCAGTTGATGCTTGTTTGTGGGCCTTCTGCCTTGAGTAAGTGAAAAGAATGTGTGGTACTGCACTGAGCAGTGGTGTCTCAGTGGATAAGGCTCTGGCTTACTGAGCCAAAGGTCAGGTGTTCAATTCCATTCACCTTGAGCCAAGGCCCTTAACTCTTAGCTGCTCAGCTGTATAAAAATGTGGTGGTTCAGTGGTTAAGGCTGATCTGATGGTTGGGGGTTCCAAGCCCATTACCACCAAGCTCCCACTGTTGGGTCTTTGAGGAAGGCCCTTAACCCCCAGTTGCTCAGTTGTATAAAAATGATGAATGTAAGTCACTCTGGATAAGGGTGCCTGCTAAATACCATAAATGTAAATTGCTCTGGATAAGAGCATCTGCCAAAATACTGTAAATGGTTAACTGAAGAATATCCCAATTCTTTTAGATTGTTTCTTGTCTTGTTGTAAAACCTCTTTATTCAAATCCATGAAGGCATGTCTTGAGTGTATACTTAAACAATGATACATCTACCTCTTCAGTCGTGTTCTTGACTTGGCTTGATGCTGGGAATGGGTTTTTCTATACCAAAAATCTAATTCAGCAGTCAGTCACTTTAGCTGTCTTGCGTGGTTTTCCAAACTGGCTATTCCAAATTGCTCCCTAGGTGTGAATGTGCACGTTGAAAGAAGATGCAGACCTCATTAACTTAATTTCCTAAAAGCTTTATTGATATACTGCAGCAGAGAAAGGAAGAAGTGGAGACCTCTGGTGTATGCCTTCATGACCCTCGACTCTCTACCAGAAGGATGGGAAACGTCATCAATGCCGACATAGTGGTGCAGTGGTTAGCATTGTCAGAGCGAGCAGGCTCTGGGTTCAGACCTGGCCATCAACCAGGTCCAAGGGATTTTGCATGTTCTCTTTGTGCCGGTGTAGGTTTCCTGCTGGTGCTCTGGTTTCCTCCTACTGTCCAAACACATGCACATTAAGTCACCTGGTTCCTCTAAATTGTCCAGGTGTTAATATGACTGTCAATGTCTGTCTTGCTTTCTAGTGACCTGTCCAGGTCCAGGACCTGTCCTGTATCCCACCTCTCACCCAATGTCTAGTGGGATTAACTCCCACAATAGATAAGCTGCATAGAAAATGAATGAATGAATGTTCATATATTAACTGGCAATTGACTGGAAGATGACCTGAAGACTGGCAGACGACTTGAACGGCTTCTACTGCAGATTTGAACATTCCCTACTTACACCTCTCACCCACAGAAAAAGACCATGACACAAACACCCCTCCTGTGAGATGTGCGATGGCTCTTTCAGAAGCAGAAGATCATGAAAGCTCTTGGACCTGACTGCGTGTCCCCGTCCTACCTGAGAACTCCTCTTCACCCAGATCTTTAACTGATCCCTGGAGCTGTGTTGAAGTGCCACCCTGCTTTAAACGCTCTACCATCATCCTGGTCCCCAAAAGAAGACCGCCTTTGCAGGTCTGAATGACTACAGGCCCATCACCCTGACCTCTGTGGTCATGAAATCCTTTGAGAGACTGGTGATGAGCCACCTGAAGGCTGCACCCCTTGCAGTTTGCCTACAGGGCAAAAAGGTTGGCAGACAATGTAGTCAACAAGGGTCTGCACTACATCCTGCATAACTTCAACTCCCTACGGACATATGAAAGGATCCCGTTTGTGGATTTCAGTTCAGTGCTCAACACCATCATCTCTAAAATCCTTCACTGGAAGCTCTCCCAGGTTATAGTGCCTGCCTCCACCTGCCGTTGGATCACCAGCTTCCTGACTGACAGGCGGCAGCAGGTTAGGCTGGGCAGCATCGCATCCAGCACCTGGTCCATCCGCACTGGAGCCCCTCCAGGGCTGTGTCTTCTCCACCCTACTACCGTGGACACCTTTAGGTTTCCGGAAACTACAATCTTAGGGAATGTAACCTGCCACAAGAGCTGCTGATCACCTTCTACACCGCCATCATTTAGTCTGTCCTCACTGTCTGGTTTGAATCAGCCACTAAGCAGGACAGGATGAGACCGCAGCGGGCAATCGGATCTGCAGAGAGGATCACCTGCTCTCCATCCAGGACTTGTTTCAGTTCAGTGTCAGGAAAAGGGCAGGAAAAGGAAAAGGACAGTGTTACAAAGCACTGTATGCCAAGACCACCCAGCACAGAGACAGTTTCCTTCCCCAGTCTGGTGCTCTGTTGAACTGTAACCAGTTACAGAGTGTCAGGAAAACCACTGTGAATGAACCCATTATACCCATTTGTTCACTACACTAGCTCACGAACACTGGTGCACTCAATATCAATGACAATTTATTTTGCACATATTTCCTTAGTTAATTTGTTCACATTATATTCATCCTTAATTGCCTTTATTTTTGTACAAGCCTACTCTGTATAGTGAGTGAAGTTAAACCAGAGTCAAATTCCTTGTTTGTGTACATAAACTCAGCCAATAAAAAACTCTTTTCTTCCTAGAAACCTGTAGCTAGTTGAATTGGTGACTCTGAATTGCTCCAAGGTGTACACAGGTGTGTGTTTCTGTGCACTGTGGCAGTCAATAGACTGCCACTGCAACCTTGATCAGGACTTACTGGAAATGAACTTTTCATTCTGTTTGTAATCGTATATTTAAATGAGGTTATAAAGTGCAGAGTTACATAGGTTTATATATAATAATGATAGAATTTTAAAGTAAATAACAAATAAAAATACTAAAAGATGAGAATTACACTTAAAAATTGCATAAATATAGATTTTATTAAAAATATACTTAGTATGTACAAGCATGATATTGATATTAATATTAATCTATTGATAATAGCAAATGTCCAATCACTGATAATAACAACTATCACCTAATAATTTAACATTAATGAAATTAATACTGGAATTGTACTCAATTAACTAATATTACAACTAATATTAATAATAATATTAATAATAATAATAATAATAACAATAATAATAATAATAATAATAATAATAATAATAATGGTGTCGCAGTAGTGGTGCAGTGGTTAGCACGTCCGCCTCACAGCAAGAAGGCCTGGGTTCAATTCCCAGCTCCGGCGTTTCTGTGTGGAGTTTGCATGTCTCCCCCCATGCTTGTGTGGGTTTCCTCCGGGTACTCCGGTTTTCTCCCACAGTCCAGAAACTGCACAGTAGGCTGATTGGCTGTTCCAAATCACCCCTAGGTGTGAGTCTGAGTGTGAATGGTTGTATGTGTGTTGGCCCTGCGATGGCCTGGCGAGTTGTCCAGGGTGTACCCCGCCCAGGGTCGGCTGAGATGGGTGCCAGCCTCCCAGCACCCCTCATTAGGATTAAATGGCCTAGAGGAGTAATGAATGAAAATAATATTAATAATTATTATTATTATTGTTGTTGCTGTTATTATTATTATCTTCATCATTATCATCCATTGTATATATTGTTAAACCTTCAGGGTTGCGGGGTAAACTTCAGGTAGGATAACAACAACAACAACAACAACAACAACAACAACAACAATAATAATAACATTGGCTAGTCAAGAAATCACACCAAGTTAGTGACTGTTATTTTATTGTCTTAAAAAGTTACATGATACCCCAAGGGGTGGGGAAATCATATACACTAAACAATTAACACCACGACTACACAAGTAGGGACTTTTCAATAGCACAGGCTTTACCAAAAAAAATCCCTCTTTGAAGATATTATACTGAGCATGACAGATAAACATCTCTTACAGCTCGACGTAACGTCACAATGAGGAATGATGTCTTCGTTAATGCTAGGAAACCCATCAGGAAGACGTCTTATGGACTATCCACATTTCATAAGAAACATGTTCAGTATAAACACAACATCCGTCTTGGATGGTTTGTCTCTTTGTTGGTCTTGTTTACAGCCGTTACACATCAGGCCTTTAGTGCAAACATTTTTAAGTCGCCATTCTTTCCACTATTCTCTCCATTATCTCAGGAAAGTCACATTTCAGTGTGTGTGTGTGTGTGTGTGTGTGTGTGTGTGTGTGTGTGGGGTGTGTGTGTGTGTTTGGAAGCAGAATGCAGAGCATTGGACTCTTCTCTCTGACACATGGTGAATAAAGAAGGGAAATGTTTCAAGTTTAACTAACACCCCATTCAAATGGACCTTTAAAAGACATGATTATCATTATTATAAAAGTGATCAAGGATTAAAATAGAATAATACAAGTATGATAATACACATGAAAATTGTTCAGATTATTTTGATATTTTATGACTGCCAAAGAGTGATTGTGGGCTGTGTGAAAAACACTGAAAGCAACACTGCAGCCTAAATAAATAAATAAATAAATAAATAAACAAATTACTTAATTTAAAAAAGGCTGAACTAATAAGGGAAGGCCAAGTATATTTGGCTTAGAAATTAAAATATTATTATAATTATTATTACTGATAATCATCATCATCACCATCATCACCAAAAAAAGAACAAAAAGAAGAAAAATGATGTGAGATACAGTGACTGCTGAATGAAAACTGCCTGCATTTACATTTTTATTCTGAAAAAAAAAAAAAAAAGCTAAAGTTAAATTCTGTAGAATTAGACAATTATGAAATACGTATCCGTGCACTGGCAAATGTGTACCTTTTTATTTTATTGTTTAAAATTATAATGGAGTAACTGAAACACACATCATTCATTGTCTGATTATAAACTAAGCTGATGTCAATTTCTGTGCAGCAGGTTACAATCCAGTGTCTCTGGTGGTGCAGTGGTTAGGGTGTTGAGCTCATGCTTGAGAGGTCATGGGTTCGTATCCCCGTAAGACCCCCAACGCACTAATACCCCTGGGCAAGTGTGCCTCTGTCCACCCAGCAGTAGACCTGGGTACCAGTAGAAATACGGGGAAGGTAACCTGTGATGGACTACCGTCCCATCCAGGAGGAGTTCAACTCCTAGTTGGATAAGCTTCAGCCTGATGAGCCAGTAGGCTCGGATGTAAAAGCCCAAAAGACTTTAGGTTTCAACAACTTGATCAAAGAACGACATTTACTGTGGCAGTAAATGACACGTAGTTAGAAATCTTTAATCAGACTGCATTCTTACTGCGTTATTTGGTTATCTGGCTCCTTATTGTCATTATCATTTATTATTATTATTATCACCACAGCAATGCCCCTTCTCTCTGTGGCTTGGGGTTCAGGAGAGCAAAATTGGACAGGTTCACAAGGAGAGCGGGAGGGGTCACACACTCTCTTTTACCTATCAATCAAAGTGACAATAGCCAATCATGGGCATCTGTGAGCTTACACTTGAAGTGGCAGATGATGTTTTCCTCCAACTGAGTGATGCTGCCCCCTAATGGTGCATAAGCAGCAGTTTAGAAAAAAAAAAAGGGGTGGGGGGGGTGGGGTAGAGCGGCTGGCAGGGTTTGCGTGGCTTGGAAGCAAAATGTACTTACTTTCACCCTCTCTGTTTGGGACAGATATGATAACTGAAAGCTAACCAGTGGGTCTCAGACCATCACACACTGTATATTAATCAGACGCACAAGTGATACAATCACGACCTTATTTAAGACAAACCTAGGCTTACAGTAACCGCTTCATTTTTATGATCAAGTATTTGTTTATAGCTGGCCCTGTGATGGTCTGGCAAGCTGTTGAGGGTGTACCCTGCTTTCGCCCTGTGTTGGCTGAGACCCTAATAGGGTTAAGCAGCTCGGCGAGTGAGTAAGTGTTTATAGCCCCATTATAATAATCAAAGGCATGGGCAATGAACATGTTCTTACAATATAAAAGTGTAGTCATAGCACTAAAGATATTTTCTCCCCTCATTTATGTACAGTATTGGGTCAATCTGATGCACCTGTGGATTACAATTTCACCTTCAGATACGTGTCCATAATGAAATAAGTGCTGAGCATGTTTTCAATTTCTGTGCTTTCCTTGTGTCCCAATACATAATACAATGTCAGAAACCATGGTCAAGATACTAAACAACTTGACATTAGCCTCCAGTGCAATACCTAAGAAACAAACGCTAGACAGCAAACATGTCTTGACTGATTGACTGCATTGTGTTAAGAGGAAAGCTGCAAACACTGGATAAAAGTGTGTACCAAATTAAACAGAAATGTATGATTTGTCAATTGTATAGCAATCCAAGCTCAAATTCAGGTGATTAAGTAGTTCTGTATTCTTTTATATCCATCATCATATAGAATGTAACATATAATTTCTAGCACTTTATCCTTAGGGAACATTAGCACCTTCACCATCTGTCTCAGCTCAGAAAGTGCCCACAGCTCAGTCACAGTTTGCAAGCTGCTAACCGTGGGCTTGACCAAATGGAAGAAACACCATTCGTGTCACTATTAGCCATCGTACCAAAGAGTGGAGGTAGCTGTGTGTGTGTGTGTGTGTGTGATTTCTTGTCATCTTGTTGATTAGTTCAAAGCACCTGGTTAAAATAGAAATTAAAAAGAAAATCGGCTGGTGGGGAGCATCAGTAGTTCGGCCCTGTCTTGGGTACACAGTTCATTTTTAACCAAGAGAAGAATAGCACCTGTTGTATCAAAATTTGTATGAATTTGTTAGGGTTTTTAATACAATTGATGCTTGACACATATGAAAATACTTCTTTTTATATGGTGACAATTCGGCTATAAACAGAGACATATTTTCTAAAAACAGTTGACAAAAAGCGTCTGAATGAGATCCGGGTCATGAAGGGTGCTGAGAATACCGGTCCCTAGAGCATGTGCACACTTGGGGGGGAAAAGCTCTAAAGAGCTTTGAAAGCTGTGAAACTATAGTACGATTGACCTGAGAGTAGAAAACCAACACTGAACACGGCGGAGAACGAGTCGTCAGAGGCAAATCTGCAAAGGTTACGAAGACCTGTAGTTCCTTAGATCAACATATTAAAATCAGATAATGAGAGTTGCAGTTTAATACAACAGCTAGCATCAATCATTATGAAGTGTTTTGATTTACCAATCCCAATACCTAAAATAATATAGTTATAATGTTTGTGTTTCAATTCCTTTGACACTGCTTGAGTGCATTTAATGATTTGTCCTTTTCCTCCATGCTCCAGTTTATCATTTATACACTGGTAATAGAGGCCTGTTTCTCTGGACGAGTGGTGGGTGGTTCGGGAACAGGCCGGAAAGAAGGTACGTTGTAAGGAGGCGGGGGTCTCTTGGTGCCCATATGCCTGGGACTCAGAGCCATGTTGTGCCTCCGGTTATTGTCCACGTTGCTTGACGTGTTGGAAGCAAGGCTCTCACGAGTGCTGGTGCCCAGAGAGAGGAAGAGAAAGAAGAAGAAAAAAGAGAAAGAAAGAGAGAACATAAAAAGATGTTACGGTGGAGAAAAGATGACAGGTGTTAAATAGTAACAGAGCGATAATGGTGATCAGTGGGAAGGCAAAAGGAGACGGACAGACAAAAAGAAATGGAGCCAGGAAGGCACAGTACCATGACTTGACCCTGGTCATATTCAAAAAATAAATTAATTAATACATTTAAAAACAAGTGATACTTTTTATATTAGTAACTCCACTTACAACTGGTCATTTTAGGCATCTTGTGGCTGGTTTTGCGGAGAGGTGAGGCATAACAACTTTCGTTACTCCAAATCTATTTTTTAAGTAATGGTCAAGGTAAGATGTCAATCGTAAACAATACAATGAGATTTGTTAAACTAGCATTGTGCAGAATTTACAGTATTTTATAAAATGAAACTTTCATTTGGTGTGTGTCAAAAAACAACAACAAATGTATAGCAAAGGTTCAATCTGAGAAATGGGGTATTGAAATAAAAGAGCATTAATACACACACACACACACACACACACACACACACACACACACACACACACACACACACACACACATATATATA
>JAQMYF010000007.1:24085488-24104830 GCA_030014195.1 Neosilurus mollespiculum
AACACACACACACACACACACACACACACACACACACACACACACACACACACACACACACACACACAAAACCCATTATCTAGCACAAGGAGTGGGGGGTTTGATTAAACCATGGAAATACCCTGGCAACACTGTTTGGTGTTGGGTTTCTGGATACTCAGAAATATAATCCTTAATTGAAATGAAAGGTTGCTTTGATTTACAGCTTAGAAGCTGAACACACAAGAAAATGTAGCATTTGAAGGTAGTGCAACTTTGTATTCGAACAACAAATGTACAACATTTACTAAAGCAGAAGCTAGAAAATTAATTAAAAAATCCATTTTGCTTCAATTACAGCACATAAATCGATATCAGAGCAATCAAGAGGATATCGATTATAACCTTCGGGTAAAAATTAGGAAAGATAATGACTGAGAAGAATAAACTTTCCAGACAGTGATGGTGACAGATACTCCTTCTCATGATTAAACTGATCTAAGAGACAAACTTCTCCATGTGCACTCCTCACATCACTTTTCTTTTTCATTTCCTGAACTGATGGACTTTAGATTGCCTTGAACTGGGAGCTTTATCCACTTCCACACAAACACAGAACAGGAAACAGCCCTCAGACACCAAAGAACATTACGTTCTCCAACTGTCTAAGACTTCAACATCACCGCAAACATACTCATTCTTTTATCCTGCAGTTAAAGTGCAAACCAAGGTATTCAGTATTTCAGTAACTGAAATGCACAGCATCCAGGTGAAAGTATAGTTCATGGCCTTGAGTTTTCTGTAGATATGTTCAAAGGGTATTCTGAGTATCAGAAGTTTCTTCGTGTTTCAGTGTTGTGGTCACACCAGTTTTTTTTAAGCATTATTCCATACTTTTCCAAGAGGCATTACAGAATTACTGAATCAATTTCCTAATAAACAGTTAAAATAAAGATGTGGGAGGATTTTACTGAACTTGGTTTTAATAACAGATTCAACTCATTTATGAGGAATCATTTTCATAAATGAACTGGCACCACAGAGTCCTGGCCTTAACCCTATTGAAAGTCTTTGGGATGGGCAGGAGAAGACTTCATGGAATGGTTCAATTTTCTCTTAATCAATTCACGGTGATGGTGAAAAATGAACGCAACTCGGGATGGGAATAAATTTTGTGATGTTGATGAAGTTTGTCAAAAAATGCCATGGCGATTATGCACCGTAATCAAAACTAAAGGCGGTCCAACAAAATATTAATGTGAATGGCATCTTTTTCTTTTTGGCTGGACAGTGTATTAGCATACACATCAGCCTGAAAATAATTTATTTATGCCAAATACACTGTAATGATGACATATGGGAATGGAAGTAAAACCGGTAAAGTTGAAAGGTTTATCCATCCCCTACGGACCTAGTAAAATTAATGATAAATCGTTTGCCACCGCTCCAGTAGGAATCAAAACCATCAGATTAATGTGTTGTGACGCTGCTGGCGGTAACATAAATGATGCAATCGTTTCATCATATCGAGACGCAACTTCTGCAATCTTCCTAATTTGAATACTCGTACCGCCTGAGTACATACTGCAGAAGTATGCTTTTTCAACGCAATAAATGGACTTAGCAATCTGAAAAAAATGTTCAGGAGAAGGAAGAGAGCTCTCAACAGAAGGCAAAATGAGACTGGAAGTTCTCATTTATAGTTCTTAGAACTGTCTGAGGAAGTACCCACTTGTCTGTGTGTCTGCACTGCAGGAACCAGAAACTGAGACTCATCGTTGTACCTAAAAAGCCAGGTCAGGTGGAAATACACAATGCCTGTTGCTTAATAGAAGAATTCATTTTATTAAATAAATATTTGTTATATTTCCTGTGTTGTTCTCACCTGTTAAAATACCAGGTTTTGAATGTGAAAAGGATTTTTCTCAGGCTAAAATCATGGCGAAGGACTGACGTTTCCACAAGCACCTGACATCAATGGTTCTTCTTTATGCAGTGGAAAATATATAGCAAGGTTACTAATTAGGAACTACCCCCATGTATCAGGATCTGCACTTTATCAGTTTAAAAGTACACACAGTTATCACGGTTGAGCTCAGCAAGGTCTCTGGTGGCAATGTTAACAGGATATGATCAGCTCCATGAATCACAATAGACCCAGAAAGAAGGACGACAACCACTAAGGAACACAAACACCCTCACCGCACTGAACAAGCTGCCTGGTTTCAATACAATTGGCCTGACAAGAGTCCAGCTTCTTATCCAGATTGATTTACAATTTATCCTGAAAACAGTCCTTCCATAGATATAGCACAGAGCAGTTAAAGAATAACAAGCAGCAGGTTAAAAGTCCTAACAACAGAACGTTACCTTAGTATTACACCATTGATTTTATCATAGAACTTTATCATTAATGAGGGAGTGGTGGCCCGGTGGTAGGGTGCTGGCTTACTGATCTGAAGGTCAGGGGGTTCAAGCCTCACTATCACCGAGCTGTCACTGATGTCACCTAACAGCAGCTAACTGGGTTATCACAGGCCAGCCATGTGTCTCACTGTCTGTGGTGAGAGGCATGTAAAAGAACCATTGCTGACTTTCATAAAGAGTAGGCCATTGGGTTGCTACAGCGTGTTTCTGCCCTGCCATGGCCTGGCGAGCTGTCCACAGTGTGCCGTTCCCTCGTGCAGAGTCAGCAGAGATGGGCGCCAGCCTTCCCACGACCCTAATTAGGATTAAGCGGTTCAGAAATGAATGAACTTTATCATTAGCAATTATTAGCAGAAGGTGAGATGGACATCCACCGAGCCCAAGTTAAATGTTTTAGGACATACTACATAAAAAGCAAGCCAAGTCAAGCTTTTTATAGTTTATTTTTTATATATTTTAACCATGACAGAGGCAGGTCATTTTTTTAAATTTTGATTTACTGTATTAATCCCACAAGGGAAATTATTGCATCTGCATTTAACCCATCCAAAGTAAGCACACACACTTGTAAACAGTGAGCGTACACACACACTCGGAGTAGTGGGCCGCCACACACATTGGGGTCGCCCGGAGAGCAGCCACCACCACACATTTTTCCAGCTGGTTCAGGAAGCAAACCAGCGACCTTTTGGTCCCAAACCCGCTTATCTAACCATGAGGCTACGGCTGCCCCCAAACCCATTTAAAGGTTTTACTATATAATACATGGAAACATAATTCAACTGCTCTCCTTAACAGTGTGCTTTTTAACAGTGTTGCTTTTTTAGTATATACAACTCAGAAACATAAGGAAAAAACTGCAATGTTTATGCCCTTTGTTTCCGCCCATTTTAAATCGTAATAACGATAACTCCCGCCTGGTTAAACTAATGGCAAACCGCGAGTGTCCATTATTTTTATTCAAGCGGTATCCACTCGGGACAATGTTTTTCAATCCCCAGATAGCAGGTTCTTATAATTATATTGCACTCTTCCCATGTAATATATACTGAAATATTCTACACAGTGGTGTTTTAGAATGCTGACTTCTGATTGGTCAGATTTTTTATTTATTTATTTATTTATTTTTTACAATGTTTAAATGTTAATATGTTGAGATCTCCCATGGCAGAGTTTTGTATCCTTAAGTTTTTTTTTTTGTGTTTATTTTTTATTTTTAAATTATTATTATTATTATTTAAACGGTGTAATATTCAGAATGGAACGTTTTGTGCATCGGACCATCTGGTAACTTTTTTTTTTTTGCTTTTTTTTTTTACTTTTACTTTAGTTTATTGCTGCTACAATGTAAATGATCATAGAAACAAAGTGGTTCAACATTCAAGGTGTTGGTAAATTGCCATGAAATGAGCAAAATGAAACCATAACTCTGCATTACTCCACCCTTTATTCAGCGTGTATTATTCCTCTTACATCAAGTATCAAAGTTCAACATGAGAGGTAGTCAGTAAAGCAGATCCAAACTGATATTTTAGCTCATTTTACCTTTTGCATATTTTTTTATAATTACACAGCAGACCAGATCCAAATCACATGCACCATATGACAAAGGCTCCTCATTGGCTCACCAGAGCTAAAATCATTCACATCCCTGACACCCAGACCGACTGGATTTGTAGGACATGGTTACTCCGGGCCTGTTTAAGTATTCCACCATCATCATTCACTCATTTGCCGAACTGCCAAGTCATAAAACTGTGATGGGAAGGCTGCAGCCAGTCTCAGTCGACACTCGGCAAAGTACCCCCTGAACAGCTTACCACACCATCACAGAGCAACAAACAACCATTCACACTCACATCCACACCTTGGGTCAATTTGAAACAACCAGTTAGCCTAATGTGTATGTCTTTGGATTGTGGGAGGAAACCAGAGTACCCTGAGGAAACCCACTCAAGCACAGACAGAACATACAAACTCCACACAGAAATGCTCTACAGCTCGGGACCTTCTTTGCTGCGGGTGGACGAACTAACCACTACGCCACTGTGCCACCCTTATTCCATCTTATTAGAGATTAATAATACGGCACAGAGATTTTTTATGATGTTTTTGATCAAATCTTAAAAGCTCTTTATGAGACAGCATCTCAAATGAGAAACTTGGATCCTGTCTAGCTTCCAAACCATTCAGGGATCAAACACTCACACACACACACACCACTCAATCCTGACGCAATAAGAGCCAAGGTAAGTTAAGACACCTTAGAAAGCATAAAAAGTGAAATAAATGAAGTCTCAGAAAGAGACACAGAGACACAGACAGAGGGACTGGCATACATTTTCTTTCATTCTCTCTCTCTCTCTGGGTGGGTGAAGGGAAAAGGGGAACAGCTGCAGAGGGAGTTCAAACAGTTATGGATGCCATATTACTGACAACACATCCATTAATACCCTCAATTCTTCCTTCCCTCTTCCCCCTTAGACAACAAGCTCACCTGAGACAATCTTAACCTTTCACTGAAGGAACCCTTCACATATACACACGGCTCAGCACACTACTGAAAGCTTGAACTGCATAAAAAATAGGTGAGAAAAGAACAGCAACAGGAACAGAGAGAGAGAGAGAGAGAGAGAGAGAGAGAGAGAGAGAGAGAGAGAGAGAGAGAGGAAGCCTCGATAGACAGGTTTTCCTGTTCAGTACTCGCAGCTGTTCTTCAGCCATGCCGAATTCACTCTGGAAACCTCCGCCATTCAGCAGCCGGAGAGGAGACCCTCGCATGGCAGTAAACAATCCTGTTCAGCCAGGCTTCTTTGTCCATGCATCTCCTGGTTCAACCCCACCCCCTGCTTTTGTGATTCTGACGACACGGCTCCTGATTCCTCCTCCCGGACGTGCCCTGGAGCATTACAGCATGCGCACGTGATACGCTAGAGATAGAAAATAAGGAGGCTTCTGTACCTTGATGTTTCTTCTGTAGCTTTAGCTCTTAATCCAAACACGGTCTTCCAGCTCCTTCTCAACCCCTCGTGAACATTCAGTTAGCCAGGGCTCCTTACCCAGCATGCTTCACTCCACACAAAGGCAGAGGAGGTGTGACCAATCACATTGTGACTGAACTCATTCCCCTCCTCCACCTCCTCCTTGATCACTCACTCCCACTGACACTCATGCTAGTGGGCGGGGCTTTACCAGAAGGTTGTTATGGCAACGTTTCCAATGATCTCCCTCTGTCTTTCTCTTGGTTCACATCTCAGTCTGCTTCGTTTACTTCCTGTTTGGCTCCTCTCTCTTCTTTTCCAGGACCATTCAAAGATAAAGGACAAAACTATTTCTTCGCAGTGCAGGTATTCCGAATTCCTGAGGTTATTAAATTACCCATGGTGCACTGCAAATTCAACCTACAATTGATGTACGGCTCAAAAGGCTCAAATACTTGTCAGAACGGGTTCCAGAAAAGAAGGTCCCGAGTTCTATTCCTGGGCTCAGGCGTTTGTGTGGAGTTTGCATGCTCTCCCCATGCTCATGTGGGTTTCCTCCAGGTACTTCAGGTTCCTCCCACAGTCCAAAAACATGCACATTAGGATAAATTGGCTGTTCCAAAATGCCCCTAGGTATGGATGTGGGTGTAAACAGTGGTGTGTTTTGCCATGTGATGGTCTGGTGAGCTGTTCAGGGTGTACCCTGCCTTCGCCCAGTGTCGGCTGAGATAGATACCAGCCTCTCCACGACCCTATTAGGATTAAGCGGTTTGGCGAGTGAGTGAGTGAATATTTTTGTAGTCTGATTGGTTTCGGTCACTTAAACTCACTACTGATGATGTTTAATTTGTGTGATGGCTGCACAGTCATGAGCGCAAAAGGTACTTTATGGTCAAGGAGGCAAATCCGTTAGAACTTTGGGCGAATGAAAATATCAAATATCAAATGGAGAACACTCACAAAAATCACAGACGTTTTTGACAAAGTTTGAACCAGCAGCTTAAACGAAAGGGGTGCTCTCCAATGCCAAAGCTTTGAGACGTCAGACGTTTTTACGTCTTTACTATTTGTTTGCATTTATTTTACTGTGTGTTTTATTGTTATTGATTTTGCTGTACAGCACTTTGTGGCTTGTTGCCTGTAGAAAGCTCTGTATAAATAAACTTTTACTTATTTAGGCCATCCTTTTTATTTCTTGTTTGGGGGATTTCTATTATACAAACTCAAGACGGGGGTTAATTTTAAGAACCGGTATTGCATTTTTTTCTTTAACAACAAAACAAGAATACAAGAAAGCGTAAAAAAAAAAAAAAATTTAAATTTTGTTTTTTCCCTTCTTGTATTCTTAAAGAATCCCGAACTAGCAATTTACAATTTTAATGCAGTAGTTTGTCCAGAGCTGATGGCGTACATGTAGTACTTTTCATAAGGAATCATAATCACAATATTTTATTCATCCCGGAGGAAATTGTGTGCACACATATGCTCCATACCAAGTAAAGAATAAGATAAAGTGTATATTCTGTTGAAAATTCTGCTTTAAACAGACCAGTGACACATACTGTCACAACGCCTTCCATAACATTCAAAAGCCAGGATGCCCTAAGAACCCCTTCATACACCTCCCCTTTCACTTTGCCTCTGAGGGTGGGATTAAAAGTGACTGGACCAACAAAAACATTGCCTTATGATATTATCAAATAATATAAAATATCCAAGTCCTGCCTCTCCCATACGTTACTGCCTAGCGACATAAATAAAGATAAATTACAGCTGCATATTCCTTATGTGGTGACAAAGAGACCAGGACTCGCATCTAATAATATAATATGAACAGAGGCCAGCAGGGGCAGAGGAGAGGGGAATAATCACATTCGAGTTCAAAGCAGCAAAACGTATGCTCCAGAAGTGGCCAGAAGTCACCAGATGAAGAACACGCTGCACATTTACTGAATCTTCATGATGGTCTGCATATCAACACGCGTTACATGTAGGAAGAATTTTCCGAAGGCCCTTCAGAATAGAACAAAAGTTTAGAAGTTGGGAAATGAATTTAAACAAGATGATGATGAATGGGGTAACTCACTTATTACTTGCAAATATTATAAAGAAGAGAGTTTACAAACAAAGAGCGAAATGCGAGTGGGTGGACAAACAGCGGCATTCGGCAATTAGCCGCCACGAACAACAGTGATTAGTGACTGGTTGTTGGGGAAATAGCGTCATACAAGTGAAAGGCAGTCAGGCTTTACACACTTGCAGCGAGTATCGGACACAGCAAAGTCATTAATACCAATCAAAAAGGCACTGACATTATTTTTCCTCCCAAAATAAGTGCCGAAAGGACTTTAAAATTACGTCTTGCAACAAAGGTGGGAACAGTGATCAGCAAGAAACTGTAGGAAAGTTATTAGGATGACAATGGCAAGGAGGGGGAGGAGGTGGGGGGGGGGGTGATATGTGAGACTGGGGGGGAGGGGAAATCATCTAAAGGGATGCAAAAGCTTCGAAGTGCCACAAAAAGTCGTCTAGTTTATTCAGATGTCCACACACACACACACACACACACACACACACACACACACACACACACACACACACACACACACACACACACACACACAGCCTTGTTTCCATAACTTCAGGGGACAACACTTAACCATGCATTCATTTCATGAAGACTGACCCTATATCACTAACCTTAACCACTACTCGCCTAACCCTAACCCTAACCCTAACCTTAGCCTAACTCTAAAATTCATTTTTATAACGGGGACTTTACATTTTGTCTTCATAAGTAAGACGAGTCCATACAATGTGACTGTGCAAACAGATTTAGGAAGACAGTCCCCTGATGTGATGAATACCTAGACCACACACACACACACACACACACACACACTCTATGACTTTATGTTCCCACGCTTGGCTGCCCAAAAAGGGAGCAGGGCCAACAATCAGGAAGCTTAAATTACAAGATAGGCCAGTTTCTTAATGACAATCCTACAGTTTCTGTGTTCATTACTGTAATTAACTTCAAAACACAAACAGTCTGATTAGAGTTCGCTGACTTTAAACAGAACCATGTTGATCATGTTGATATAAATAAGTCTTTGTAACTTCATTTATCATAAGTTCACGGACTGTGCAATCTAAAATAGTAAATCTTACATTCGTTTTTCATAAACAAGTCCAACTGTAAACTATTACTAATTTTAAACAAGAAGCAGAGACACGTATACAGAACACACAAAAAAATATATAATGAACCTAAACTGTCCCGAGAGAGCTTACCATGATTTCTAAAAGCCAGACAAAAAGGTCAACCATCAGTTTTCCAAATCCAAACTATTTAAATGGCACAATAAGGACCGAGTGGTGGGCCTCCAATCCATCATGGCTGACAGAGTGTTACAGCAGGGAAATCCTCGGCATGCTGAGTGTACTCCCTCAGCCGTGACGGAGCATGCGCTCTTCCTGCATTCTCTGCACTTCAAGTCGTTACCTCCTGATGTGTAAAAACACCGAGCAGGTGCTGCGCCAACAAATCACCAGCCAAAAGGGAGCGGCTGTAAGCCACCACACGTCTGCGTGATCTCGACCTCCCTCTGGAGTTCATCAGAATGCTGAGCTTGAATAAACCTCAGCACTGCATGCATTTGGTGCAACGGGGGGGGGTTTCGCCTGAGGATTGGTTTCTCAAAGACGCAAGAAGAATGACTTTTTATAGAAAAGTCCAGGAAAAGATTTGATCACAGACTACCGTATCAGATTTGAAATATGGGAAATAGTCCTCAAATATTCCACCATTTCAGTGAGTACACTATAGAGCAAGATCACAGGTCTATCTTTATGTTTTGATTAATAGGAATAAAAGTCTTCATTTTAGATGGGGTCTTGGTGGTATAGTTCCTGCCAGCGCTCATGTGGTTAGCTTCTAATTCAGACCATGTCATATAGCATTTTGATTCTGAATTATACCACAGCCCTGGTGAATTTATTATTATTATTACTGTTGTTTTTTATTAGCTGTATTTTTTTTTTATTATACAGGGTGATCCAAAAAACCTCCCACATTTCCAAGGTTAAGTTGAGCTCAGACCATACCGATTATGATCCTGATTCGCTCCAATCATATTCCGATGTTACATCAGAGAAAACCATCAGTATATATTGGAGGATACTGGAGAATTTCAGGGGAAACTTTGGAGAAGTAAAGTGAAATATTTGGTGGTTTTCTGTGTTCAGAATACATCTGGGAAACATCTGGTGAGGAAAAAAAAAAATCAGTGTAACATCGGAACACATCGGGACAAAATCGGCTGAAATACCGGACTAACATCGGGATATGATCGCTCGAATTGGAAGCGTGATTGGTATCATGTAAGCGTACCGTTACCTAAAAAAGTTCTCTAAAAGAGCTCTAATGCGTGATTGTTTCTATAGCAGCCACTTCAATCCATGTCTAATATTAAACCATATGTCAAGCAACAACAAATGGGCCGCCACATGAACACCATCAACGTCAAACTGAATAAACAAAAGGAAGAAACAGAAGCCACTGTCTTTTTTCAAAAGTACATTTAAATGATTACTACAATGCTTGTAAGGAATGACTCGACTCTAGCCTGCCCTCTGGTGGACACATCGTGTGATCCTACAGCATGTAAGTCGCTCTGAAGGGTGTCAACTAAATGCCGTAAATGTAAATGTAATATCAGTGGCTTAACAATCAATGAAACAGCACTGACCGAAGAATTACATCAGTGTTCCAAACGTTTTGGGTCAACTCATCCCCTTTGACTTGTTTCACAGACCCCTGAAGATTCCTTCATCCATAGACTATCTCAGCAGACACTTTTCAAATAATTACATAACATTTACCTTAATATGTCATAAGCTGCTTTTATACCGGAAGCAGAACACATTGCCCCTGGAACAACTTGCATCTTAAGAAAATTGTGCCTACTTTGCTTTGTGTTAACAAAGTCAGTCTCAAATCACTGGCAAACCGGAAGCTAGAGGGACCACATAAAAATAAATGAATAAATAAATAAAAACGCAGGAGTTGACCTGCTTATCTGTCGGGAAAGCCCGCAAAACAACCTATGAACCCTGAAGGATGCTACTGCGCACCCGTAAACCCTCCTACTTTTTACTGATTGTGTTCAGATGGCAACAACACCTCGAAACGGGGAGCAAGTTGCACCCACTGGTGTCAAGTTGTTCTGGAACAAACAGCTTTTACAGCCGCGGATGCTCTGGTGCATGAGCCCCTGTAAAAGCAGCTACTGATATTTTTAATCACGGGCTCCTGGCTCACGAACCCCGGGCAATGTCACCACAAACTGCTGGGTGCAAATCCCTACATTATATCAAGAGACGTCATTAACAGAACAATAAGTATGATGTAGGACAAGCTTCATTTACGTCTGTGGCATAAATGCTCTTATCCAGATCGACTTGCATTTTCATCCCATTTGAACATCTGAGCAGTTGAGGGTTGAGAGCCTTGTTCAAGGGCCCAACAGCTGTAGCTTGGAGGTACTGGGGCTTGAACCGCCAACCTTCTGATCAGTAACCAGGAGCCTCAACCACTGAGCCGCCACAGTCCCACAACTGTCTGCTTTCAATACCAACACAGTAAACAGGAAATCTGCAATCCTTCTGTTCAGTCCAAAGACATATTAAACTGGACTTTTGTGTAATTTTTTTTCTTTGATGTGCGTGTTTCGTTTATCTACGTTTAGTCTAGCTGCAACATATTTGGACTTGCTTTGTTTCTTCTTCAGACACTGAACAGGTTTTGTTTTTGCTTTTTTAAAGAGTAAAGTAGAGCCAGTAATAGAATTCTAAAGAAAAACATTTCAGGTCATCGTGGCTCCGACGTAACATCTCAATCGCATTTCCCATTAAATGTCATGATGCACTACAGACCAAAATAAACTACTCTAAAATTACTACATTATTTGCATTGAAACTCACTGAAGCTTCAGTGTATGCACCTTCATCTGGTTCTGCTTTATCATTCAAATCAGCTCACGGTGCAGACACGCTATGGAAACCCCGACGCAAACAAACTGCCCACACCAGTAACATGATCCCCAACACTACTATTTCAATCTAACAGCATGAAAAATGAAATACCAAACAGATTGGATTCGAGATTGCTTCCTACCCGCAATCTGATGAACCGCTCAGGAGAGAAAAAAAGTGAAAAGGGTGTGAGAGAGAAAATCATGTGGCCATAAAGTAGGATGGGCCATAAAATGTCGAGAGTTATGCCTGCTTTTCTCGACGCAGAACTAATGAACACTACAATACACAACCTTGAACAGATTCTAGACACTCGTAAACAGCGGCGTGCACGCTAGCACACGCCTGAACAAAAGGAAAATACACGGCCCTCAGATATCAATCCTCCCTGATCCAGCAGGTTAATACAGTATTTATATTTGAAAACATCCTGCTAGGGTCCTGTACACATGGAACACAGTATGCATTTACATTAATGTTTCTCAGTGTCCAACGAGGGCGGCACAGTGATGTAGTGTTTAGCATGTTGACTTCACAGCAAGAATGTACTGGGTTTGAGTCTGGCGTTGAGCGTTGGCGTTGAGTTTGAGTCTGGCATTTCTGCATGGAGTTTGCATGTTTTCCCCGGGTTTGTGTGAGTTTCCTCTGGGCACTCCAGTTTCCTCCCACAGCCCAAAGACATGCACATTAGGCTAATTGGCTGTTCGAAATTACCCCTAGGTGTGATGGTTGTGTGAGCTGCCCTGCAATAGTCTTGCGAGCTGTTCAGGGTGTTCCCCACCTTCGTACGGTGTTGGCTGAGATAGGCTCCAGCCCCCCCACGACCCTAGCAGTAAGATTAAGATGTTTGGCAAATGTGTGAGTTTTCAAAGAATAAGGTTTAAGAAACCACACATATACAGGTGACATTTTTATCCGAATGATTTCATAAGTTGTACATAAATTTCCAAAAATGTGGCATAACAGTATGAGGAGCTGACAAAATGAAAAGGACCGCAGCCAAAAACCATACAGTCATTTTTATTTGTACTAATTCAACAGTACATGAGTGTTTCTACCTCTTACATAGCATTTATTCATTCACGCATGCCCATCTCAGCCGACTCTGGGCAAGGGCAGAGTACACCCAGGACAGCTCGCCAGGCCATCGCAGGGCAGAAACACGCTGATGGCAACCCAAAGGTCTACGTTTACAAACAACAGCAATAGTTCTTTTACAAGCCTCTCACCACAGTCAGAGAGAGACATGGCGGTCCTTTGATAACCCAGTTAGCTGCACTGGAGTGACAACCTGGTGATAGTGTGGCTTGAGACCCTGACTTTCGGACCAGTAAGCCAGCACCCTACCACCGTGCCACTACTGCCCCCTCTTACATAACAAGATTGAGTATATACTATGCAGGAAGGGCACAAACCGATTGGTTTACTATTTCAGGGCAAAAGACATTTGTACATACTATGTAGTAACGGCTCGATCTGAGTGCTCCGCTATGTCAGAATTAAAATGTATTAGAGCGAATAATGGTTGAATCAAAATGACAGACGCTCCCAGTTTGTCACAGTCATTTGGAGGAGTTGACATTACCATCATGCTTTAAAATGGAAAAATAAGACTTAAAATATAATTTTTTTAAGTTCTGTATTTCAATGTGGTACATACTCGATAGTTAAAAGGGAGTTTAGCAGCATCTCCGTATATGATGGCTTCTTTTTTTGAGGCCTGTTCCTCAGAGCAGGCTGATAAAGTTGCGTTTGGTGGGGAAAAAAGCATGAATGAACTTCAAACCATATGGAATGGTTTAGCGAGTGAAGAAATTAAAAAATATGTGAACACTATTCCTCAAAGGTTAAATGCTGTAATCAAAGTAAAGGGAGGCCACAAACAAATACTGACTATTTTTTCTCAAAAAGAGACTGTTATTTTTATTATTACTATATATTGTTGTTTGTTTACTTATTCTCATCAATATGATCCAATATTACATGAAATAAATATTTGAATAGTACTTGGTATCTGATTTATCTTCAAGTTGTATAAGTGTACTGTATTTTTTTTTTTTTTTTTTATTTCTTCACTCGCTAAACTGTTCCATATGGTTTAAAGTTCATTTATGTTATGCAAAAGTCAAAAAAATAAAATTCATGACACCTTTAAATTTTTCTGAAAAAGTGGTATTTTCAGTGTTTTTGTTTATTTGCCATATTTTCACCTCAATATACTTGTCGGAATTATTTTTTTGGTTTTCACTGCCTACAGTAGCATTGTTCAATGTATTTTCACCAAAAATATTATAGAGAAGTCATTATTTACTATTAGACAGTGGTGGTGTATAATCTTTACTGCACACTACTGTATGATATTACTGTATATACTCTTGTTTGTTTCCTCTCAGAATTGCGATGAGGGACAGAGAGAGATGAGAAGAAAGGATAGAAAGAAAGGAGAGAGGGCATTCTAGGTTAATCTGAGCAGAGGGCAGAGGGATGATGCATAGCCTGTGTGTGTGTGTGCGTGTGTGTTTCTATGCAGTGAATAATGTTGCATCAGGAAGTTGAGGGACAGCCATAGGTTAACGAGTTCATTTCAATCCCAGCATGCTCTGCTTCATCCATAATGGTTCTCTGAGTGCATGAGTGCTGCTGTGTCAATGGAAGATGACATGACGCTGTGTGTGCATGTTAGTGAGAGAGAGAGAGAGAGAGAGAGAGAGAGTAAAAGCATCGTCAAAGTAAAGGCCGCGTTCACAGGGACGAGTTCTGTATCCACTGTAAACACAGCGTGTTCATTCTCATGCGGTACAGGAGCTAAAAATGAAAGCACAACAGCTACCAAAACATGTGTGGAAAATTATGCAGTGATATTTGTTTAACTGTTTATAAATCCAACCAGTGTCAGAAGTTTTGAGCCAGGGCTTCATGCTTTGGCTGGTGACTCACATATGAACAGCTAGCTATAGGAAGTTTGGCTAAAATGAAGTTTTATAAATACATGAGCAAAATTATGTTGTTAATAAAAAACAAAAAAACAAAATCTATTTCTGATGTTCCTGGCCACACACACACACACACACACATATTTGGGCCATTTTCAGAAAAAAGTAACGGTAAGGACATTTTCTAAGAAAGACAGCCTTTTATGCATTAAGTTGAAAACAATGAATAAAGATAGCATATGAATTTCATTATTTGTCAGCTTTTTTTTTTTTATCCATTTCCATAACCAAGCACATAAGTAATCCTATCCATAGGAAATGTTATCTACTAAAATACAAAATGTCCTCACCATTACCTATGGTAAAAATGACCAAAACGAAGGTGTGTCATCTCCCTGTGCTTTTATGTGAGAGTTTTGATCAGTTATATACAGTAGACTATATTATCCACCAATCTGTGTGCATTCCATGTAAGATCACTGTTTTCAGCTTATTGCATAAAAGGCTGCCTTTCTTTAGAGAATGTCCTCACCGTCACGGTGTACATTCTTCTGAAAATGGCCCGTATATGCTGGCACTACAGGCATTAAATGGCTTTATAACAACTTTTGACCCTTCATGGCTGCAAACTAAGATTAAAAATAAAAGATTTTACTGGATAAACTGATTGTTTTTTAAGACATCCCTATACTTTCACACCCGTAACCACCACCAGTTTCAGCTTACCAGCACCCACGATTGTTTGTTTGTTTTTTAATCATATGGTGGAAAGAAAAACATGCCTACAAGCAAACAGCTAAGTATTTCAATGTCTATACGACAGCTGCCAAATATCCTCTTGTCTGCCAAGTATCCCGACAGTAGGCATAAAGTGTCTGCATAAAATCTGAAATATTAAACAAGGCTACACATGCTTACGGGGACTCACAATAGTGGATAAATGCTCGCAGTAATGGAGTAGTTGAAACGAGTTGGTGGATTGTCCAAACCTACCAATTATTACCAATGTAACATATATGTAAGTGCTGTAAAATTATACTTCTTTTCCTAAATTCTGACTTTCTACTAAAAAATTAATTCCCATCAATGATTGTATTGTTTTTTAAATAATAATGTACATACAAAATACTTTTTATTTATAATTCATGGCTTTCCTGTACGAAAATCAGTATTAGTAACATTACAGTTTATTGCTGTATGAAATTCAACGAGGATATTCAAGCACCAATGTAACAAATCTTTATTAAATTATCTGCCTACTATTTTATAGCCAGTTGTACCTCATTTATGCAAATTAATTAAATAAACTTAAAGATGTGATTATTTACTTTTTACCTTCAAAAAAACCCCTGAAGCTTGTAATGTTAGATGTAAAAACAATTTAGATGTAAAATCACAGACGTCATCTTTTAAACTTTACACACAGATTCTCTCTGGGGAATTACAGATTTCTAATAAACCCATCAAAACTGACTGCCAGTTTGAAAGACACATTTCTAATGTACACTACCAGAAATAATAACAAAACCCAGACCTGCATGTTAAAGTGCCGGCTGAATGTCAAAAATTTTAATTTATGGCATTTGGCAGATGCCCTTATCCATGTGTGTATCCTTATGTATATGACTTACATAAGTGCATTGAAGTGACTATAAGTAAATACATTCTGATCCTGGTATAATACCCTCCATTCACCCTGCAATGGTCTGGTTAGTACTTGGATAGGAGACCCAGGACATTCGACTGAAGGGCACTAACATTACATAACTGGTTAACTAGAACACAGGCTACATACACCATCAGTCAAAAACAACAAAACAAATTTTTTAAAAAATAAATAAACATAAGGATAGATACTGAAAGTCCCAATCCAAGTACTTCTGAAAAAGGTTACAATGACCAGAAAAGCCATTAAAATTAGGTATCTGCTTAAAGGCCAATCACTTCTTAACTGTACTCGATATACTGCATTAACACCGCAAGAGAAAGTTTGGCTCTGCATTTAACCCATCCAGAGTGAGAACCCACACGCACACACACGCAGTGAGCACACACATACTCGAAGCAGTTGGCTGCCACACATTGCAGCACCCGGAGAGCAGTTGGGGTTAGGTGCCTGGCTCATGGGCACTTCAGCCATGAAGGTGGAGAAAAGGAAGGTGCAGCTCACACCTAATAAACTTAATGTATGAACCCAATTCATGTGTAGTATCCTTCGTAAACCAAATTTCCATTTCTGTCTTGTTTAATAACACCGAAATCATTTATGAATTAATTCATATTTAGGTTTTTATTTTCTACAAACAACCATAACACTGCCCGTTTAACACATTTATTAGACCACCTGTCATAATTATGAGAAATTCTATCAGGAAGACAAAGACCTAAATTGCGTAAAGGATGTTTGGACATGAAACAGCAATCCGGAACATTGGAAATGATGAACTAGCCAAGGAAACAGGACAGAACCTCAATTTGAATCCAATTCATCAAATATAGGATTTAACTGATTCACGAATCAATCACACAAAGGATTCCTCTAAAGACAGTGTTTGGGAAGAGTTACAAACTATTTGAAACACAATGCTACAGAAACTGTGGGAAATATTTAAACACAAAGCCAGCATTAACGCTCACTGTGATAAAGGCCAAAGGAAAAAAAATTGAAGTAAATTGTTTTCTTTTTTTAAGTAAAAGTAAAATAAACAATACAACAAATTGTAATAAATTGTTTAAAATGTGTATTTATTTGATTTATAAGGGTGGTCTAATAAAGCTGGCAAACACTATGGCTAAAGCCGCATTCACACAAGAAGTGATGAGCAAAGTCAATGAACGGCAGCGAGATAAGAGGAGAGAGGCAAAGTTTTCGCAACCGATGAAAAGTAGGTGGGCGAAAGTTCAACTGAGCTGAACGTTCACACAAGCGATTCAAGCATTTATCAATCAGAGCTTAAAAGATACCTTTGATTGACAGATGCCGCCAAAGCCAAACACTAAGTTCCCCCAAACCTTCTCCTATTCACTTCTATAGACAGTATAAAATAGCCAATTTGGGGAATGCGGCTTAAGAGGAAGCACTTTTGTGGTAAAACTTTTGCGTAAAAATGTTGTTACAGTGAAACTTTCCACCTTATCCATCAATAGCCAGGAAGGTTAAGTTTGGCGGCAAAGGTCATCACTGCTTGTAGGTCAGAAGAAATGAACAAATGCAACCAAGACTTTAATTCGTTGAATCATTTAAAAACAGTTGCAACCAATAACAAAAAAGTGATTTGATTTATATCATTAAAAAAAAAATCGTGATAATCACCCAGCCGTACAGGTCTTTCTATCAATGTAGCCAATCAGCGCATAGACTGTAGTCATGTGGCACTGACTACTTGTTAAACCTCTCAACTCCTACAAATAGGTAAGAGATAAGATATGCTTAAATGCTTTAAAGACAAAATAAACAGAAAGCGCTTTGAGCACCTTGCCTGTTTGCGCCAAGCCTGAGACAGAAGAGCAAAAAAACCCGAGAAATCTAATTTCACTGAAGCATGAGAATATTTCATGCAATGTGTAGTCGCATGGTGGGAGGCAAGCCAAAATGTAATTATCCTGCATCGCACAAAGACTCTCAACTGTTGTCTTTCAGGCCTCCCTGCAAATCTGCATACAATTTTTCATCCTGCAGCAAGTTCAAAGCCAACTACAACAAATATTCAGATACCGAAAACGATTAAGAGGGCTGCAAATGAGTCATTATGTAAATCTCAAGCTTTACCAGTTCACTCAAGTTTCCCATCGCTAGAGGACCACAACCTGTAATGTAACATTTTATAACAGTTGGATGATGAAGTGCAGGCACTCACGCAACACTGTTATGAAAATAACCCAGTCATTAATCATGCACCATATACATCTAAAAGTTATTAACCACATTTACAATATGCCATAACACCAGCTCATATTGTGGAGAGCCTCCCACACACTATACACACACCACTAAATGAATACTGGGCTATTAGTGGGAAAAGAAGAATCCGAATCTGGATATAAAAAGATGCTGGGAAAACACTCAACAATCCATCTAAAAAAATGTTGATGACAATCCTGGCTGCATTAAGATGCGTTTTCTTTATGGCACGATTCGTTTCCCCAAGATGTGCGATTCATCAGCCAAGGTGTGTTTAAAAGAAGAAACAACTACATCGGATTTAAGCCACGCCTGCAAGTTTTACCTCAGACACCCAGCAAAAGCCAGAAGGTGAACGGCTAAGCCGGGCCATGAAGCTGTCATTAATGCATCACTGTTTATAGAGGGATTCTGGAAGAGCAAGAGAAGTATGGCAGACTGAAGGAGGGTCGTAAAATGTTGACTGCAACACAATACATTTTTTATTATGGCTTACAGTCAGCTGGAGGACGTGAAGACGGGTCATGGCACGGAGACACATTCTGGTGGTTTACTATCACGAAGGGTACGTTTACATTTAGTTGTCTGGCAGAAGCTTTTATGTGAAAAGATTTACTGCTGAAAGACCCAATACAATAGGAGCATACAGATGAGGTTAAGGGTGTTTACTCAAGGGGCCAATAACTGCTCTCTGAAAGTTCAGGGATTTAAAATCACAAACTCAGCACACTGTCAAGGAAGGGGGAGACTAGAGGTCTGGGTTCAGAGTATACAACAGTTATTTCTATCCCACTCATTTGATTAGTTGAGTGGTTTTCCAAGAGTTTTCTACAACCACATGGCAAAGTTTTGATGGGTACATCACTCCGCTCATCTGTGTGACCCACAAAAAAAAATTCCTGTTCCCAATCCTAACTGTTACTACAGTAACTTGTCTACACCATCAGTAGCAGACATAGCATTTACATTTTACGGCATTTGGCAGACACTTTTTTTTTTTTTTTTTTGGATTTTTCCCCATTTTTCTCCCTAATTTAGTCGTATCCAATTCCCACCCATCAACTTTTGCCTTCCCTATCACACGA
>JAQMYF010000007.1:24107454-24119941 GCA_030014195.1 Neosilurus mollespiculum
CGTGAGAGCTCGGCCAGTTAGCTCCCATGGACTCCCGGTCACGGATGGCTGTGGCATCAACCCGGATTTGAACTTGCAATCTCCGGGTTGATAGTCGCGCACCTTGTCGATGCGTCACTCGGGAGCCTGGCAGACACTTTCATCCAGAATGACTGACATTCTTCATTTTTTTTATACAACTGAGCAACTGGGGGTTAGGAGTAGGTCCTTGAGCCAGTGTGTTACCTGAAACACTACGTTCACACCTCAAGCCAGGTGGCCTGAATCCGATTTTTTTCCAGATCCGATTTTTTTTGAGTGGCTGTTCACAATATTTTAGAGATGTGACCTGTAACAGACTGCAGTGTGAACAGTTTAAGGCCCCAATGTGGCCCGCGTGCGCAACAGAAACACGAGTCTGATGTAGCACAGTATTTACAGAAGCGGAAATACACAGAGGTCGCTGGCAAACGTGGAGCTGAGAGATGTCGGTGTTGACAGTTTTATTTTAAAGTTATTATGCAGTGGAGGCAGAAAAATGTGTCAGCAGATGACGAGGAAGAAAAGAATGAAGAGAAAGAGAGCCAAAACACTGGCTGTGGCTTTTTTTTTTTGGAGCAATAGCTGCTACCTCTGTAGAGAAGTCTGTATGGGTGTATTCTTTTTGTCTTCGGGGCTCCCGCCGTCGCATAATTATGACGAATGTCGGCAAGAGTGACGTCAAGGTCGCACTGAATTCCGATACAGGTCTGTTCAGACTGAGGTCGCATTTCAAAAAATCTGATTTTTGTTTTGTTGTTTTTTTGGTGTTCACACTGGCATGAAAAAAATCAGACATGGGTCACATAAGAGGGAAAAAAAAAATCAGATTCAGGCCACTCGGGCTTGCAGTGTGAACGCAGCCTAAAATCCATTTCAGCTAGTGCTGCAAAAATAAACAGAACACTTTAATTACAAAATGTCCCTTTTGCGGCTGTGATGTGGCTATAAGTATGAGTATGTGCCAATATTCAGTATACACTCTTGCCTGTGTGATGCTGCTGAAATGGGAACTTCTCTAGGCTAATCCACCTACTGACATGCTTTTTGGAGATGAGGGAAGAAACCAGCTAACCACGAGGAAACCCACAATATTCTCAAGGGGAGAACATGGGAAACAGACAGTAAATCAAAGTGAGGACCGACCCCAGGACCCTGGCACTATGAGGTAGGAGCACTATGTCACTGTGCCACCATGCCATCTTCAGCTTACAATTTCGAATGCTTTTGTAATACAGAGACAAACTTTCACAAACTTTTTACAGATTTGAACATGTGGGAGGCTTTTGTGGACACGGAGATGGTTATAGTTTTCAGGTGTATGTAATAAAATATAATAAAGTCTGACATTTAAACTGTGAATGAATTAAACACATGTGTTTCCTGCAGCTTTCACCCAAATATTCGGTCACAGATGGTGATCACATGGTTGCATTATGAATTTATGCCATACTGGAATGTATTTGGAAGGTCAACATACAGTTAAAAAAAATTTTAATAAAACAAAAAAAAAAAAAAAAAAAAAAAAAAAAAGATAGATTTAGCTTGGAAAAACGTGTCCAACTCTTAAAAAGTACCCTTTTCACAGTGATGTATTTGTTAACGTATTTGGAGAGGACAGTTCTAGCCATATAAATCAAATTATCATGTCTGAAATTTTTCAATGTTTGGTATGAGTTTGACAGCACTGATGTGCCATTGCTACGGTCTAGCTAATGTTTTGAGCTTTCATCATGAAAACAATCTAAAATTCTTTTGTGAAATTTCTTTTTATTTGTACTTGCTAAGACAAAAAGAAAGGAGAAAGAACATGACATGAGAATGAAACAGATCCAGAAAAATGTCTGGTGTGATCCAAAATTGAAATGGACGCTGAAACATCACAAATGAGGAGTCAAGGATTCCGACCAACCAGACGGTTCGAGGACGGGTTCTTCTGAATTCGAGCCAACTCATCTCTATGCGGATTCGATTAGGAAATAGTGTTCGGTGGCTGACGCCAGGCTCGGTACACAGCAACTCTACAGGGGGTCAATAAAGCATTAATGATTTTATTGTATGCTATGCTAACACACTGTCATTAGCAGACAAAAACTCTGGTGACTGAAGCCAGAGAAAACGAGCTTTCGCCATTCACATAACACTGTTATGACGTTCAGATTCAGTCTGAAGCTTGTCTGACATTTAGCAGACAGTAATGGGATAAAGACTGACACACATTCTGTCGATTTCGTGTATCATCTTGTCCTGAAATATACAAATGTTTTGATGGCCCTGGAATAAGTAAAGCTTTCATGATTAATTTTTTTCTGAGCACATGAATCAACGCATTCCTTTCACATGAAGCTTCCAGTCGTATATGGTTATTTGCACAGATGCGTGCAGAGATAAAGCAAGTTTTTTTTTGTTTTGTTTCGTTTTTTTATTAAGTCCTGCCTGGGAAAAGCCAAATGCTACCAAGCTTCAGGCCCAGGCAGGCTGCTACTAATTCAGGATTGCCCTTCAATTCACAAATCAATTCTCTCTAATGCATCACTGAAACCACAAAGACGATAGGTGGGGCTCTTCAATGCATAATTTATGGAGTACAAAACAAACACCAAAGATAATTATTCCTTATTAAAAATAACTTAATGGCTCATTTATGATTTTTCAAAGCCAGGTTTTTATGCACAAGAAGTTCAGCGTGGTTCTTCTGTGTCAGGGTGAGACTGGATTCGTACGTGTGCATGCGACTTGTCAAATCCTAGAAACTTTGGGATCTCCTTATAGGGTCATGTGGGAATTTTAAAAGACAGTCAAAGTTTCAGAATGAAAGACAGGAAAGGATGAAATTTTCCTGAAATGGTCGTGATGGTTCCAGGCCTTCTTCAACATTCTCTGGCCTTCTTCACGAACCTTTCTCCAGCCGTCTGCACAACCACAACCACAACCAGACATCCTCCTTACTGCCATGAATTAATGACGCGTTCTCAACTTATACATTCCCCTCAATTCTCTTGCACACACAGACACAGTCAATCTTCCTAATGGATCTGGGACCTTCTCCAAAAAGCCCCTGTTTGTACTGTGTAATTTTAGGTTGTGTGATAGCCAGGTGAGATAACACAAGCTCAAAAACCTGCTGACCAGAAAATTAAAACCTCTGAAAAACTGTTATAGATTCCGGCTGGAACACTCTTTGTTCACTAGAATAGGACAGTGGAGACTCAGGCTTGGGAACGTTGAAATGTACTCCACAATAGTCCGAAAGAACTGGAGCCAGACGAAGTCAGTCAGAATAATTACATAGAGAATAGAGATTCTAAAGCCGTATTTCATCCGACTGTGAGATATCAACCAGGATGGAAACCCAAATACTCCACATTAATCTGGAACCCAACACTTCCTAATCGGCCCGGACCTGCTCTGCCAAAAACATCCTAGCATGAAGATCGCTGCAGATTAACATTACTCTGAATGCTGTTGTCAAAACCCAGACTATTTTTTTCAGAGATCTAAACTTAGCCCTGATCACACAGACTTGCTCCAAAGTTCCAAAAGATATCAATCTGTGAAATCTCCTGAAGGCTCCTCAGCAGCTTCAAGATCTACGGCACTGAAAAATCCTAAAGTTCAACTCAAATGGCTTTGATGTTTATAGCTTGAAAACAGCTTTATAGAAATCAGCAAGCAAGCGGCAACTGCTGCAAGAAAGAAAAAAAAAATACCTCTAAGATGATATAAAGAAGAAGCCTTTGAGAGAAACCAGCCTCATAAGGGAAGTGATCCTCTTCTGGGTGATACAGTACAGTGGGAGTATAAGTAATTACTCTTCCACAATTGTACACTATGGAGTGTGCAGACACCACAGAGTGTGTTGAATGGATGCTCAGTACAAGCATGACTGCAGTTACAGGTTTTACATACAAGTTCCAGACAGAATCCCAGTGAAGTTAGTATATACTACACAGGAACGCACAATCTGATTGGTCTGCTATCTCAAGATTTAAAAAACATCATCCTGAGTGAACAATGCTTGAATCTAAATGGCTGACTCTCAGTTTGTCACGGTCACTTAGAGAAGGCGCAGTCATCGTTGTCCCGCTTTAAAATGGAAAAGTAAATCATAAAACTCTCATTTTAGTTTGTTTTCTTGTGTTTCCATGTAGTATATACTAACCCTAACAGGTGGGGCCAATGGTGTAGTGGTTAGGGTGCTGGGCGGTTGCGGCGTTTCTTAAAATGAACGGAAGATTTAGCCAGGCAGGGTTCGCTTTTAGCCTAGCACAGAATTTTTAAGCTTAGCTTCTAGCCTGGCTTAGAACACAGAGTGCATCTAACCGAGCCTGTCATTGTTAAAATATATAAAAATTATCATCTATAAAAAAATCTAATTTTAGTGAACATTTTGTGCTCAAGATCCTGTGCAGTATGTACTAAAACAATTATTCGCCTCATGCTCATGCAGTGAATGTGGCTGATTTATCGACTCCCTGAGATGGAAAAAATCTAACATTTATATTATAAAACTCCTTCCAGAGTGTGTGTGTGGGTGTAGATCTTCAGAAACATGTTTAGGGATCCTGTCATTCAAGATTTGACAAGACAACACATTTTCCTGTACATGGAATCCACCGAGAAAATATAAAAATAAGAGAATCCATAGAACATCGAGAAAGAGCAAATCGGGGGAAAAGTGGAACATTTACAGCGAGAAGGGAGCTTAGCCTAGTCACAGCTTGTGTGCTATCCCAGAGCTTGCACTGTTGATCTTGCAACAATGATGCTGATTGTGTGGTCATTGCCTATTACAACTAGATCCAGGAACCTCTTGGCATTGAGCAAAGAAAAAGTCACAATCCGTAGGCTTACTTAACCAGCAACATCAGCACAGCGCTCTGTGAACAAATTCAGACAGATTTAATATGACGAAGTTATCCCATTTATCAGGAATTCAATCTTTGCATGGTTTTATTTGAATATCTAAGAAAGAAAAGCAACTCTGTTTCTTTTTGGGTTACCATTATTATTTCACCTCGTGCAGAAGTTATATGAAAACATCAGAACCTTGCACACACGCTTGCTTTAGAGCAAAATTGGCCTCAAGCCCCACTAACTTCATTTTGATTGCAGTAAGAATGAAATGTTACTGTTTTTAAAGCAAGTATACGTCATTATAAACTCTAAATTCACAAACATCTGTGAAGGAAAGTGTCTTACTTAGATATACCTTCCACTAACTCAACAGGAACAGGCTCGGTTCCGTTCCCCAGTCTCTTACCCTCACGCTATGCCTTTGTAATCCAAATCATACTCATTTTCCATAATGGCCACATCATTTAACCTCTCACCCTTAATGTTGCTAGGAAACACGAAGGATCATTGAACCAATGTGGACTTGGCAGCTCTGGCTGTGCGTCCATTCATTGTTTTTCTCTGTGCTGAATGTGCTTTCTGAAGCTGAAAACACATCAGCTCTCTTTCCCTGTGCTCAAGTAAACTCATCTCTAACTGTTCTCATGCTGCCATGAATAAATCTGAGCTGGACATCAGCCTCTTTGGTTGCCAAATACTGAGCTACAATTCACTTTCCGCTTACACTGAGCACAAGTCAGGAGAAATAAACACATTTCCGGGCCTAGTGTTTGGTACATTAGAGAGGGGACCCACATTTTAACTTCAGTCTATACCCAAGAAAAGGGCTGTCAAATCCAGTAATGCCCCCTTCATCGTGCAATTCAAAAAGATATTAAATACTAAGCACCCACGATTTTAGGAAGATCTTATGAGCAGAAAAGGGAATGTAATTATAGACTGTTCTGCACCTGCACAAACTACATAATTTTATTCCGGTGCACTCATGTGGCTTGTGCATAATGTGAGTACACCGATCTGGGCTATGTCTAAGGGGGTTAAATTAAGGCTAGCAGGAATTGGAGGTTAGCAAAGTTGTCTGGTAAAGATAAGGCACAAGGTTCAACCAGAGAACTGTCTCAAATTAAACTGAGTGGTTCACAGTGCAGTGGCCATCAGTACATTGTAAAATACTCTTTACTCTCTATGGCCAGCATGGCCCTTGCAAGCTGTTTAGGGTGTACCCCTCCTTCGCCCATAGGAACCCAAAGTAGAAATAATCAGTTTCAGCAAAAGAATGAATGAATAATGCCCAACATAAACCCCCTGACAACCTGCTGTACCATCAAATTATACTGCCCAGCCAAAAAAAAAGTCCCGCACTCTAATATCCTCTTGGACCGCCTTTAGCCTTGAGCATGTAACTGCCATGGTATCGTTGCTTCTTTTGGTCCTCTTGAGGCTCAGCAACATTACATATAAATAAAATTAATTTCGCTGATGGTCTCACCTGAGTGTACTGAATAACCAGGTAATCACGTCAATGGACTTTTTTTTTTATTTCCTGATGGTATAAATATAAAATTGGTGCCAAATAGTGAAGGAGAGGTTCAGAGAGAACGAGAAATAATTTTTACACATGGACTGGCACCACAGAGTCCTGACCTTAACCCTACGGAAGTTGTTGGGATGCGCTGGAGAAGACTTTATGGAGTGGATAAATCTTCCCATCATTAATTCAAGATGTCGGTGAAAAAAGAACCCCGCTCTGGATGAAAATATATGTTGTGATGTTTGTATGATGTGAAGTTTGTCGAAACAATGCTGTGGCAATTACGTGCTGTAAGTACGACTAAAGGTGGTCTGAAAAAATGAAGTGAAGTGTGCACCCCCTTTTTTTTTTTTTTTTTTTTGCTAGGCAGTGTACATACACTAGGAAGTATAGACTGAACAATGTTCACATTATTAAAACCAAGCTTATGACAATTGATATTTTAAGTCAATTTGGAAAGATAACAAGACGTTTTGATGATGCCATGTCATACAGCAAATGTTTAAATGGCCTTTATCATTTTGCAGGGCCTCACCAGTAGAAGTTGCAAGTGATGGCAGGACGACAGACTTCGAAAAGTAGGTGACCTCCATCGCACGTGGCCTTGAAAGGCTTCTTTTAGCAGAACAGCATTAGTGATTAAATCTCCTGATGCCGAAATAACTACAGTTTATTCTCTACACTTGAGGAATTTTTCCGTGTTGCGTACCGAGCCTCGGTTTGTCAAGGTAAATAAAGAGAATGCATTTAGAGAGAAAGAGAACAGCAGCAGTGCTGATTAGGTCAGCAGTAATACAGCCTGATATATACACCTTGCAGAATATCACATTCACATGGAGAGGAAACACTGAATCATATGGTGTCATGAGCAGACCCACCTGCAGGCATGTATATCCGGGGTGAATGGGTGACCGGGTGGGTAATGAAAGGCTTGGGGTAGTGCTTATAGAGTCGGTAATCCTTCTCGCTGCGGGAACGGGTGCGTTCTGAGGCCCGGTCAGAGAAGTCCGAACTGGGCCAAGCCCTGCGTAAAGTAGTGCTGCGGGTTTTCTTCATGGCTACTCAGCCCCACCCCCTGATTCCCAAACTTCACACTTTCACTCCCCACATGGCTAACCTCAACAGAAGTTGTGCTTTAGCACTTTAACTTCCCTCTGCTGCCACATGCAAGGTGGTTCAAGCAAATTGCTCAAATCTGGACAGTCCTCGAAGAGTAAATTGGTTTGGGTTTTTTTTGTTTCCTGGTTTGCAATAATTCCAGAAAGCCACATCCAGCTGCTATCATCTACATTTCTTATCCAGGCTCAGAGGCTGACCGCTTCACATGCATAAGAGGCATGCACACATTTACACACACTCTTCTCCAGCATAAGAAATAAAGAAGAGGAGGTGTGTGAGGATTGGTGGGGACAGATGAAGCGACCAGGGAGGGGAAGGAGGGCGGGAGGGATAAAGGGGGTGGTCTCGCTTGGTTTAGGGGTTGCAGGGGGTGCACGAGGAGCTGAATGTCTGCAGCGTGAGAGAACTCTCAGTTCAAACAATAGCTTAATTCAGAAAAGCTACACTCCACTAGCAGAGCACGGCCAACACAAAAGATTCCACTAAAAACAAATTAGACTAAAAAAAAAAAAAAAAAACCCCAAAGTGCTACTGAGGAGACCAGCAGCTGCCTTCAGGTCAATACTAATGTTCCTTCAGCCATTATAGCTAAAACAAATGATCTCATAAAAAAATTAGCAAGGAGTCAGCATGATATCTTCTTGCAATCCTAGAGGGAACACAATCTTTTCAGTCAGACATTACAGTGATCCAATACATTACATTCCTGCAGGAAAGGCTACACCAGAAGACGCGGAGCAATCCTTCCATGATCCTAAGCCCTGGTGACAGAAAGATAAACACTGCTACATGCACGTGTGGCTTTCTAAATGTGGACGGGACTGGAAGCATGGCCGGGTGAAAACAATTCCAAAGTACGCAGACCCGCACATGCTCTCTCCGCTTCTTGTTCTCCAGGTTGTCTCATCTGGTTCAGGGTCGCACTTATTCCTAACATCGTCAGCACACACACACACACCACTATTTAGTACATTTTTGTGGGGTAGATTTGGATTCCTTTCAGAAGCGCCGTCTCATGTCAGACTTGTTGATCTAGTCAGGCAGAGCTTTTCAAAGTGCTGCACCTCCAGGGTCCCGCTGCTGGCATGATGCCCAGCCTATAAG
This sequence comes from Neosilurus mollespiculum, assembly GCA_030014195.1. Classification (NCBI taxonomy): domain Eukaryota; kingdom Metazoa; phylum Chordata; class Actinopteri; order Siluriformes; family Plotosidae; genus Neosilurus; species Neosilurus mollespiculum. The sequence goes on from JAQMYF010000007.1 coordinate 24,116,084, forward strand.
AGCACAGCGCTTTATTTACACACACATGGCCTGTCAGTATGCAACTACTGACAGCTTAACCGTTTCAAAAACAAGGAGGAGAGAGTGAAGGTAAACCGTCTCTGATGCTCTGAACGGAAGAGAGGACGTATCAAGCTCCCGTTCCATCCACTGCTAGCTTCCTCTTTTGTTCTTGCCTCCTGATTCCGTCTCTCTTTTAAGGGGTCATCCACAATTCATGGTTGTTTCATTTGGTCCAAAAATCCAACTGCTACAAAAAAAGACCCTCTGGAAGGCAACTAAAGAGATCCGAACACAAAATGGGAGCAGGAATGATAATATGAGGGTGCAGAGAATAGGGGGAACACCATATAGAGTGCCTGCTTTCACTCTTTCCCTTTAGCTTTCCTCTCTCCCTTCCTCCCTGTCTCTCTGGAGTGGAGCGCATTCGTGCAGCTGCCTGAGCCCTCGCAGCCAATCACTCTCTGACAGCAGCCTATCGGCTTAGAGCGACGGAGAGCAAGAGGGGGGTGAAGGGGGAAAACACTCCTCTCCCCTCTTCAGCCACACACACATCCAAACCCATGCTAAATTATTTACTCAGGAATACACCAAAATAACAGATCACATGGCAGAAAAAGGATCTATATAAACACACAATATTTATTTCGCCACACTTAACCTTGGGTTTCCTGGTGAGAATATGACATCTTTTGCAGGAGAAGGTGGACCTGATAAGTCCAGAGGAAATTTAAAGATTTCCCAAGTTGCAGTGAGATAAATGGGAAACATGAAGTGTATGCGGTCGATTGAAAATGTCTGTATTTTTTGATGAATTGGTATTTTATGGATGCGTTTTTTTATAAGATGTCTGTGTGAGGTTTTCTGAAATAGACTGCCATGTAAATCTGTGGTTATTAAGTAACTCTACTGGACCAAAAACTTTCCCTTTCTCTTTCCTGCAGCTTGCCATTAATCATGCGGAGGACTTGCTTATTCTGACCAGTTGGCTGAGTAACAATGAACTAATGCATTTCCAGTAAGCCACGTGTCAAAGGTCGTCAGTTTCTAATATAGTAAACCTCTTTTATGCGCTCAATCTTTGGGTACGGTCTACAATCTTAATTGTGTTTTTGAATCCAGAAGGTTCTTGAGAACCTTGTCCAAAGCAGCCTCTGGAAGGCAACAGGCCATGAGGAACCATGGGACGGATAGACTCTTCCAAGGTATGTCTACAAAATTTAAGCAACACTTCCCTTCACAGTTAGTACCGCAAATTAGTTTTGACCAGAAATTGGTTCCGTATCAGAGTTTGGGGAAGTGGAAGATTGGGATCTGAAGCTTCCCAGATGGGAGGTGTTGCATTACAGGGCCGTGTAATTGATCCATATGCAATCCCGGAAGAGAAAAATCTGCACTAGCTCAATGTCACTCACCTTAAGCTTCCTTGACACTTCAGTGCTGTATTGAACCTTTACCTAGTGAGACTCCAAGCAGGTCAGAACTTTTTTTTTTTTTAAGAATCAACTTATTATGAAAGGAAAGAACTACAGAGTACAATTTATCATGATATTTTTGACTGTACACTTACCATCTTGGTATGGCTACAGCTTCTATTTAGACCAACAGGCCTTTTATCCTTTATGACCAATAAATATTTTGAATGGAATGAAGCCTGAAATCAAACTGAGAGAACAGCCTGAACAGTTTTGCATATCCATGCAGCCATTTCATGCCTTCCAACCACCAGATGTTTATACTCCGAGCACTCCAGATATGTTTCTCTTATTCCTGGCTTGTCATCCATGGGACTACCCAGAAAGGCTGTACAGAGAAACCATCCCATCATGCCTTCTGTTGCTGTGTGTGTTATGTCAGAGCACAAACTAATGACAGAAATGCAGAAAAGGGAATTGCAAATTCACAACAATGGGAGTTAAGCCAAGCAGAGATGGGACGTTCAAACCAAGAATGCAAGTGTTTTGGGATTTGTTGCCGAAGAGCCAAGATTAGTTGTGGGATAATTATACCCTTCACGCAAGCCGGTCTTCAGGTAGACCCGTTTGAACTCCCGTGAGCAACTGACTGTACAGCAAGAACACACAGAGCCAACGAATCAGCATCATCTTTTGCATTTTGAGCAAATGAGAAATATGCTTGTTTTTTTAAAGACTTGATTATTCCCATCACCCAAATGTCCCGTGCCTCATAAGCCCTCCATATTTAGACAGGGTCTGGTCACTCTCCTGGATTTAACTACACATTTGCAGATTGTTCCCCTCCTCAATCAGGGAAACTCGTAACACACACCCTATGTAGACCCCAGACCTCCTCCAGGCTGTAAGAAAACGTGTTCTGAATTATCAACCCTTCCCCCATTTTCCATCTCTCTCCATCTCTCTATCACCACAAGCACCCAGTCCAACCTCGCTCTCACCACAGCATGCTGTACTTCAGACCACACTCCTACACCCCCCACAAGCCATTAATGCTATAGCACTGCTTATGCCAAAATACGCGTCAAACGATATGGTCCGCTGAATCACAGACTCCCTGAGAAACTTCCCAAAACCTATAGAAGAACAAAATCACACTTTATGCTACTAAATGAACCAACAGATGACCTCCTATGTTTTGGATGTCCTGAGTTTGTGTAAGAATTATCATCAGGTCAAATTTGAGACAAAACGGTTTGTTTTTTTAATCAATACGAGAAAAAAGGTTTTCGCACCACAACAATTATCATGAGATCCTAATGTAAGTACATAGTAGATTAAAAAAAAATGATTACCAATCAGAATACACTACACAAACTGCTTATTAACCGAGCACAAGGTCTGTAGGGAGAAATTCCTGTGACCGAGCAATACCGAGGTCTGTACAAAAAACGACCAAGGGCTGAGATTTCTCTGTGCAGACCGAGCAAGAGAGGTTAATATTTAGTTTATAAAATGGTAGTTTAAAACGGCATGTTTTTTTTTTTTTGATTTGCACTTCAGGTGCTGTTACTTGCCCACTTTTGAACAAGGAGTCTTCAGTCATGTCTGTGAGGACTTTGCTACTGTTACAGTGCCACTTCTGATTCACTAGCGAATTGTTAAAAGGCTAGTGTTACTAGCTTTTTAAAACGATCACGTATAACATCAAATTGAAAGGGCACGCGCGTGTTTCAGCTCTAGGCACGCTCAGAGAGATGTTGACTTTCTGATTGGCTGTTCCAGTCTGGCAGTGATGCGAATTCTTTGGTTTGTCTGGGCTACGTCACTGACTCGTATAGCATAGTACATTATCGTCCAGTGCTGAGCAGCTCAGACAACAAGCGCAGGAATCACGGAAAACATTTCTTTTGCTCCTAAACCAGCTGACGGCAGGAAAGTCGAGTTGGCAAAACGTTAGCAGCATAAGGCATTTTGGATTTACCGTCACGCACTTCTCTGGCAGTACGTAGTCCCTAGAATGTAAGTCTCACTGTCTGCCCAAAGACGTCAACCCCGCCCAACGCTTTGACGTCACTTCTGGGGAAGAGCTGCTAACCCCCGTAGTTCAGCACACTGCTAGTAATACACGGATTAAAATGACCAGTTTTGTGCTTTTTATGGTCATGTATGTTAAAATAAGCACTTCTGCACTTTTGACCTCTTTTCTTATGTCACCAATGTGAAGAGTGTTGGCAACCATCAACAAATCAGCCTTGGTTTTCTTTGTTTGTTGTAGTTTTCAATATATTCTATGCTCTTTCTATTGTCTTTTTACTGATTGTAACCCACTGACCACAGACTGGGTCCATCACATATATATATACATATATATATATATATACACACACACACACACACACACACACATATATATATATATATATACACACACACACACACA
>JAQMYF010000007.1:24121771-24135174 GCA_030014195.1 Neosilurus mollespiculum
TATATATACACACAGAAAACAAAACATTGTCCCATGACTTTCATGTAAAAGGTATAAAAATACCTTAATACATGAAATAACTTAATATTAAGATGTAGGTGCTACTTAAAAGCAGAGCCCCTTGATAAATATCTCTATCGATAGGCTTCTAGCTCAACTCCTTTAAGGGCTGAATCAATTTCAGGAACTTCAGCTGGAGGAAATAAATCAACAAGTCTGTCCTGCGTTTTCTGTCTTTGGTCTGGAGTGAAAGGAGGAAAGGTTACCACTGAGTTTTCTTGTCACTAGATGATTTTGGCGTTTCTTTCCATCGCCTGTCTTTTTAGTTTAATTATCCGTGTAACAAGTTTATGTTCCCATTAAATGTTCCATTGTGTGGGTTTTTTCATGATTATAATTCTGTGCGAGACTGAGCAGTGGGGTACGAGTGTGTATTTTTTGGATTTCGGTTTTGTTATTGCGCAAGTCTGAGAGGTGGTGTAGGAGCCTGCATTTTTTTGGATTCAGTTTCATCATTGCTTGAGCTATGCGTAACAGCCTACCAGCATCGAGTCGGTGACAGGGCATGGACATGGGACAACCACTTAAGTCAGGTTCCATGCCTGTGGGGCTCCACTCCGGAGCTCTGCTAAAATGATATTTCCATGCTCAACCTTAAAGTCTGGAATCCAAACATGTCATTTCAGCTCTATTAAGTATAGAAAATAAGGTATACTTGTGAGACACCACATGCCCTCAGTGGCTAATAATATGCTCCTGCCAATGCAATGAGGTCAGATTTAAAGTCCCTTTCTGCTGTAACCCACTTTCAGCAAACAGGACACAGTTATAGCTCTTAAGCAAACAAATACACATCTCACCAAAGCTTCAGCCAAACCGCAAAAGCCTCAGTCCAAACCCTAAAACCATGCCTAAGGGTCATGCATGAGTTGGTCTCATACCTGTGTGAACTCTGGGGTTTCACTGTTTTACAACCCTTACAACACATTTAACCAGACGGCAAAGAGAGCAGCTTAATGATGGAATGTCTGATCCGCTTGAACATTCATGAGTTAAACATAAATGGAATGCATACAGTGAAAACTGTTTTAATGCAATCTTTCTGTAGTCATTAGGAAGATAAATAACTGCAATTTGTTTACCTTTGCACATGCAGCATAATGCAGTTTAGTTAATACTGTATACATTATGAAGATTCATTCACTCATTGATTTTCTGAATCACTTAATCCTAATTAGGGTCACGGGGAGGCTGGCGCCCATCTCAGCCGACTCTGGGTGAGGGCGGTGTACACGCTGGACCGCTCGCCAGGCCATCGCAGGGCAGAAACACGCTGACGGCAATGCAGCCTACTCTTGACGAAAATCAGCAATGATTCTTTTAATGTGCCTTTCACCACAGACAGTGAGAGACATGGCCGGCATTTGATAACCCAGTTAGCTGCACTGGGGCGGACAGCAGTGACAATGTGTTGATAGTGGGGCTTGAACCCCCGATCTTGGGATCAGTAATCCAGCACCCTTCCAACGGGCCACCACTGCCCCATTATTAAGATACTTAAGGTAAATAAAGATGTTATTAATCTTCTTAACAATACCATGCATGCAGTTCCTCACCAGCATCACTAGCATACAAAAAAAAAAAAAACAACAACCCCACATTATCTTTAATCTAATTTCCACGTGATACCATTCATACATTAAATCAAGGTGTAGATCTACGTCTTAGACATTACAACACCGTTGTTTTCATTCTTAAGGCATAAAGTTCAAGTCCTCCTCGGATAATGGAATGCAGGAATCGACTGAACGGGCCGCATTTGGCCTGGTGCCATTTCCCCAAATGTGCTCTTTGTAGGAAAAATGACAACTGATATTGCTTTTCTCTTACCCCGTAACAACAGATTCACGCACATTTCTATCACGCCACATTTAACAGAACGACCTGACAGATGTTCTGAAGGCAAGACACTACAGGCCAAAAAACCCCCCAGAAATTTTGGTCATGTCAGTCATTTTCCTCATTTCTTTATTTTATATATTTTTAATTATTTTATTTAATCTATCCCATGTCTTGCCTTGAACTGTAGTTGTAACACCGCAAAGAAATGAAAGTCAGCAACTTGGTCGAACGCTATAGACTTTGTGTCTTTAAATAAAGCGTATTTCTTGAGGTCATTATTGTACAAGCATCAAGTTCCTTTAATATTTTTCTAATTTATGTTTAAAGCGCATTACATCCCATGGCATGCTGGTTGGCCAGGTGGGTTGGTTTAAGTATTTCCGAAACAGTTGAACTCCAGGGATTTCCACAACCAAACAGGCCTTAAACGTTAGAATGGTGGAGGAAAAAAAATACAACACAGAGAAAAGAGCATCAAGACAGTGGCAGTTCTGTTGGTTGATGTGAAAGGTCTGAGGAGAATAGCCAGACTGTTTCAAGTAGCCAGAAAAAGCTACAATAGCTCAAATAAGCACTCTTTACAAGCATGGTGAGCAGAAACGCACACCCCTGAGAATGCACTACATGTTGTACCTTGGGGCATAAAACCATGTCGTGCACTACGCTTGTCAACTAAGAACAGGAATCGGGGTCTACAGTTAAACTGGAGTGTTGAAAAGTGGGAAACACAGTTTTTTTACACTGAAAAACATGGAACATTCTTGGTTGCACAACAAAGAATATTTTCCAACAAATGCTCTTCCAAGAGAGTCTATACAGTGAAGTCTATCAACCAAAGAGTAGATTTTTTTAAATACACAATCGCATGCTTCCTTAATCATTTAAATGATTAAATAAATAATGACTGAAATTATTATTATTATAGTTATCTTTTAATAATATAAATAATACATCATAAACTAGAACGTGTCCATGGTACAGATGCCCCCAGTATACGCTGAAGTAAGCTATGGGCTAATATCATTCAAAAGTAATAGAATGATATGCTCCAGACAAGCATTTTTTTTTTTTACAGGAGGTCAAAGGTCAAGGTCAAGGCCACAGGACGATAGAACAGGTACACGACACTCCTCCATCCCCAGATGTATTCACATACCAAGCGGACAAATGTTCTGTCCTTTCAAAATGATGAACACTGAATGCCTCGGCAAAATTAGTTGGCAAAGGCATAATAAATAGCAATGAGGATGCAATACTGGTCCGTTATGGTAAAGAGGGAGCTGGATTTACCCGTCCATCTACATTCCCACCCTCACCTATGGTCATTGGATTTGGGTAGTGATCGAAAGAACGAGATCACAAGTACAAGCAGCTGAAATGGTGTAGAGCTGCTGCATCAAAAGTAGTCAGTTGAGGTGGTTCGGACACTTGGTTAGAATGCCTCCTGGTCGCCTCCCTTTAGAGGCGTTCCAGGCACAACCAGCTGGGAGGAGGCCAGACCCAGAATTTGCTGGAGGGATTATATATCCCATCTGGCCTGGGATGTAGCTAAAGAGTGTCGCTGGGGAGAAGAATGCCTAGGTTTCCCTTCTAGACCACAGGCATATTTGACCTAAAAACATAAAAAAAGGGGAGATCGATGGTTCAACTCTCCTCGAACTCTTTAGCCAAATTTATGCAAGTAGGTCGTGTGTGCCGGAGAGACAGGTTTCACTTGGAGTCGCCTGCTGCTCAAGATGGAGCCGTGCTCTCTGACGCTTCATTAGTGAGCTCTGCGCAAGCATTTCAAACACTATCCATCATATGAAGAAGACTGAAACCCAAGCAATTAGGCAGGACACCCCTGTGTTACTCAAAGGCACTGAGGAACAACTATAAAGCAGTGTATCTCTATTACTCACGCCTGAGGAATGGTGGCTGTGTCTGTGTCGAGCTTGGCTCTGGCAATTACTGTGATATTCTGGCCTTGAGTTTGTGGTCTTGGACTGAACTGCCAAAAACTTCCCACTGTACTCCAAATTCCGTGCTTACATGGTGTGAAAAGTGTGCGGAGACTCTTTGAGGGCCTTATTTGCTGATAATGATTTTGAAACAAACATGGTGCGGACAGCACTGTGGGTAATATTATTAAAAAAGCAGAGCGTTAATCACAACATCAGGCATTTACAGATGCAAAAAGACCTCTGAAACTTAAAATTACAGCCTCTCTAGTGCATTAAAATCCATCCCATCTGCCCGCGCAGCATCTAATGATGCATAAATAAGGCTTCCTCAGCAAGGATCACGGACAGCTCGATATCGTGTCCTCCCTTCAGAGCCGAGTCGCATATGGGTACTGGCACACTTCCCGGCAAGGAAACATGTCACGATTAGAGCAATATAATATGTGAGTAATTTATACCCGGCCTGTGAGTCTGCACTCCCATCGTGGGCAGATTTAAGAGTCCCCGCTCTGCTGTAAGTCAGGTGCGGACAGACTGGAAGTGGGCACTCTCCACTCAGCTGTGTGTAATTTGGAAACACATTACTGTGACTGAATGGTGAGACTTTAAACAAAAACAAAGCTCCGTCAGTACCAATTTAAAACAACACATTCCTGCTTTTTCCATCATAGAATTGTGCTATACACATGTGCTAAGGCTCAGGATTCGTGAACTCATTTTAAACTTTTCGTTGAAGTGTCATGGTCGGGGAAATAACGCAAACAGAAACGAAGGTCGTTGTTAGGAAACTGGCTGAATTAAAATCTTGAGTATTACCATCTGTTTTCTCAGTAAAGGTAAGAGACAGACAGTATTCCATGTTTGGACTCATCTACTGCACACATGTGAAAGACAGAAACTGCTGGTAGAAAACTGGCAGCACAGCTTAACATAATCACAGCTTTAATCATGTACAATACAGTGCTCAGAGGAATCAGATACTGACTGCTGATGCAGCACTGGACGGGTTAAGGAGTGCCAGGAAAAAAAAAAACGTAATATCTGTGAAGAGTATATATGGACCAGGGTTTAGATCACCATTGATGAGATAATTGTCAATACCTTTGTGATCAACATTACTGAGAGTTATGGCTTACACTTGAGCTGAAACAACACAAGATGATCGATCACAAATTATCTTCCCAGATTTACCGGGTCATTATTCAGCCATGGCTTCATTAGTACTAATTCTTGTTAATGCTAATCTTTATTTGCTTAGCACTAGTTCTTGGCTTACGTTGCACAATTTCTTTGATTATCGCTAATTCTTGGTTTGTCTGCTACTAGTTAAACGGTATGCTTAGCACTATTACTTTGCTCACTCAACACAAATTCTTGGTCTGACTAGCGCTAGTTCTCTGCTAGCACTAGTTCTTAGATTGCTTACAATTAATTCTTTGTTTGCTTAATACTAATTCCACTACATTTGCTTAGTGCTAGCTCCTGGACTGCTTAGCACAATTAGGTTGTTAGTTCATCATAAATTCTTGCTTTGACATTTGTTTAATGCGGTTTCTTGGTTTGCCTAGCATGAGCTCTTGGCGTACATACTGGGGTTTTTTTCGTTGTTGTTTGTCTAATGTTCTAATTTTACTACATTTTCTTGGTGCTAGCTCTTTGTTTGCTTAGTGCTAGTTCTTGGCATGTCAAACTTGCAGGTTAATTACCAGAACCAGACAATTTCCTTCAGAACCTCCTATGGACGTCACAATAGCCACGATCGGGGTAAGCTGGATGTCGCTATATTTAGAACAGGCTTCTGCGTAGGCGTGTGTCGCCGGGGGCCAAGTCGGACAAACTTGCCCGCTTGAGTAAACAGCAAAGTATGTACTTTGTATGTTGCTAATCAGGGAATGCTACTTTTGAGGAAATAGCAATTACAATTACAGAACCATTTTCTGAATGCCAGCATTTAAAACTCCCTAGCATCCATAAACTAAATGAATCTGGCTCTCGACCAATCAGCGCGATCTTCCTAGCAACAGATGAGTTCTATTTACACCGAGTCATGTCTGTTTTGACGCTTCTCATTGGTTTACCATTAAATGATTCAAGGAATCCTTCTGGGATTCAGTAAGTAGGGAGAGTATTCAGGTACCGAATATGAATAATAGGGAAATACCCTGAGCAATCACAAAAGCAATTTGAAAATGGGTAAAATAAGTGGATTTTTCCACTGTTTTACAAAAAATTGGACATGGAATCATTTCTAAAACAAACATTTTAGCATGGATAGATTGTGTTTATAGATATTTGAACTTGGTCATTTCAAACATTATGCTTTGAAAGATGTATTTTTGGCGATAACGCATTTTCATCCAGGTAAGCCATTCTCAAAACACCACCTTGCGACTTAATACGTATGTTACCTCTGGGCAATCATAGGACTACTGTAAGAAGGTCATACAATTCTGAGCACATCAGATTGCCCAAAAATTGTATGAAATTTGTATGTCAATCATGACACCGCTGAATTTTATATATATATATATATATATATATATATCCTATGGATAAACATAGGACATCGCACAAGAAGGAAGTAATTTTGAACATGTTCAAAAATCCACAGCAAGGGTCTACAACAGCATTTTCCATCGCACAACAGGTGTGCAATTTGTCCGATTTTCTGTTGTGGTCCTACTGTATACCTGTTGTATGAGGTAGGTTACCGGGGTATTAAAGCAATCACTTAGTGCTGGTGTTAGAAAAACTGTTCGACCATATGTTGTAAAATCTGGGTCAATAAATGAGAAAAAATTTTTAATGCTAAATATAGAATAAGGCCGAAGCAGAAAAAAAAAGGAAAAAAAAAAAACAATAAAAACCACACATTACAACCCAACGTGTTGCTAGCCTTTGGAAATATAGCCACCATCAAGGATTAGTCCAAGCTTCAAGTTATAGACCTTATTTTTCCTTAAATGCAATTTCTTACTCCACGAGGGTATGTTAAATGTATTTTTCTATAAGCCAACCCACAAGCAGCAACTCTATCACTGCGTCAGGATCCAAGCTTGCCAGAACATACATTAAGCCAAGAACGCTGGCATGAGAATGTTATGCTAGGTTCTGTTTCCCCAGAGATACATTGATTTCATTAAAACCTCATGAATTAATTTGTTCTCACTGTAAATAAATCCACCGAGACAGATTCCTGGTACAGCCCTGTCAAATGTATTGGATTACCTTAGGTTTTATGCTTCGTGCTGTAAACAGAAGGTTTTCCAGCATGTGCAGTGTTGTAGAAAATCAGTATCCATGCCACTGATTGACAGGACACACACATCAATTAAGATCAATAATGAAAGCAGGTCAAACATGGATTTTTCCACTTGTCCAAAGGTTGGATTTATGTGCTGTGCTAATATGAAACTCTTCCCAATGAAATGCTTCTTAGCTGAGTTGAAGCTCCAGGCAGTAGCAGATCTTTCTGGCTTACAGTTCTACTAAACAACTCCAACCACTGCCTTATACACATTTTAAGAGAATAATAGAGAGTAAGTACACACCATAACCTCAGTTAGTAAACTTGGTACTGTTCTTAGAAAGACTATAAACATGTTGCTCAATCTCTGGACACGGAATTTCAAGTTTTTTGTGAGCAGACTATTATGTTCGCCATTGTAAATCACCCGATGACTTCGGTCAAATTCATCAACCTCTTGTTCCGACTGACTTTCACCAGAGGCAACAATGACCCCATTAATACATCTTGTATTTGAACTGTAGATGATTTTAACAACATACATTTACACGTGCACGTAGTTCTATTTTCTCTAGTTGGCCATAATAAAAACTGATTGTGTTTATATACAGAACCATTTACCACCTTGAAACATCAACTCCCAGTGTTCTTTGATAGGCAAAATTAAAGATGGTTGGGGGGACGACGACGGCGACGACACATATATTCGGTTATGTATCAGGATATTTTTGAGTGGTGATTCACACATTATTGTATTTGAAGTAGGGTGGCGTAGTTATTAGAACATCTGCCTCACAGCAAGAAGGTCTTGTGTTCAAGTCCAGTGCTCGCTGAGGGCGTTTCTGTGTGGAGTTTAATGCTCTCTTCTTGCTTGCCTGGGTTTCCTTCAGGTACTCTGGTTTCCTCCCACAGACCAGACATTCCAAACTGCTCCTAGGTGAGAGGGTGAATGGTTGTGTGATGGCCCCATGATGGACTGGCAAGCTGCTCAGGGTGTACCCCACCTTCACCCAGAGTTGTCTGAGATAGACTCCAGTCTCCCAGTAACCCAAGTAGGATTAAGCGGTTTGGTAGAAGAATGGATTTGAAGAAATTTTTTTTAAATTCTGCCCTTGATCTTTAAGGGGGGAAAATATCGTTCTAACGAGTAAGTTATATTTAATTCAATTCAGATGTGTAGCCCTTGAATACAATTTTTAAAGGTTAAAGCTTTAGAGGTATGACAACTTTCTTTTACATTGTTCAAGGTTTTAAAATTGTAACAAATACGTGGGAAAAGGTGGAATATTGACTCGGGATATTTATAGATGCCTAACCACAATCCTTTCCATCTTATTCAAGCAAAAAAAAAAAAAAAGACTGACAATACTGGAGGATGGTTTTCAAATTTAATGAATTGATTTGCATATCTTGACAACAGCCATTAAATTTTCATTTTATGCGGATAATCTCCCTCCAGATACAATCCTGATACTCAAGTCACACAAACTGACAATGCAAACGCCATTACTGACATTCTTCACACTGTCTTACACAGACATCCTGACAGCTGATTCCTGAAACGGTACTTTTCTGCGGATCTTAAGAGCTCTTTATTGTCCCGCATTAGCCATGGTTTTGCCATATTTCTCATGAGCCAGAAAATGATATGCCCTTGGACTTGGGTTTATGCCATTCTAATCAGAAAGTGCCCAGCTCAAGTGGCTCACTGATCAGGATTTTAAACTAGTGATAAGACAGCGTTTAAATCCCATCAAAGCCAAAGAGCCACTGCTGAATTCAAGAGTAAGACTCTTAAAGGTACAGTGTGTAACATTTTAGAGGATATATTAGCAGAAACTAAGTATCTCCCCAATCAATGCATTTCCATTAATCTATAAACATTAAAAAAAAGAGAATAAGAATAAGCTGTTTATATCTACATGAGGAGCAGGTCCCCTCTCATGGAGGCCACCATCTCGTGTAGCCATGTTTATACAATAGTCCAAAATCATACATATTGTACCTTTAAATTTTAAAACCAAACACTCTGGGGCTCCCGAGTGGTGTATCAACCCGGAGATCGCAAGTTTGAATCCGGATTGATGCCACAGCCATCCGTGACCCGGAGTCCATGGGAGCTAATTGGCCGAGCTCTCACGGGAGGGGGGGATGGCATACGCTCACTTCCCTGTCGCTCACAGTGATCACCAGCCAATCATGGGCATCTGTGAGCTCATTCGTACAAGGGGGCGGATAGCGCTTTCCCTTCGAGTGTGTTAGACCGCCCCCAAATACGGACGTGCAGCAGTTCGAAAAAAGGCGGGTGGTAGCATTGCATGTCACGGAGGGGGCATGTGCATGCTTACGCCCCTCCCTGGTTGGTGGTGGTCGTATGATAGGGAAGGCAATACTTGATGGGTAGGAATTGGATACGACTAAAAACACACTCTTTTTCTCACTCTTTTGCTGAACTGCTTTGTCCTAGTAGGGTAACATGGAGGCTGGCGCATGTCTCAGCCAGCACCGAGCAAAAGCAGGGTACATCCTAAACAGCTCACCAGATCATTGAAAGATCAACACACACAAATCGACACTCACATTCATATCTAGGGGCAGTTTGAACCAGCCAATTAGCCTTATGTGTATGTCTAGGGTCTGTGAGAGGAAGCCAGAATATGCAGAGGAAACCCAAACAAGCACGGGGAGAAGATGCAAACACCACACAGAGACGTCCTCACCGATCCCAGGACTCGAACCCACGACCTTCTCGCTTTGATGCGGACGTGCTAAGCACTGTAACAAACCTGACAGTGTGAAAGCACAAACCAGTTTCTGAAACTCTTCAAACTTAATCAGACTCAAAATTGATTCAATGTTCGAGATTACTAAATGAATTTGTTGATGTTAATTAAAAAACAGTGAAGAAAACACTTTTAGTGAACAACCTGTTAAGAAAAAAAAAGGGAGTACGAGAAGAGTGTCTATTAATACTTGGAATTCAGTCTTTCTTCTTCAGAAATCCTGGGAGATGGTCTTGGTGGATCCGCAGTCCAACGCTGGAACGCTGTGCCTGAGGTGGAACTATACCCTGGAAGGTCTACCATTTCACACCTGGGGGCAATTTAACATAGCTGACTCATGTTTCTGGGAGGTGGAAGGAAACTGAAGAACCTAGTGATAAATGAAAACCAACGTTGACATTGGGACCCTGGGAAAAACGCCACACAATCAGAACTCAGGATTGAACCAGAGGACGTTGAGGAGCGAGGTAGCAGGGCTACACACTGCACTACCCGAAGCTATTATTAATGTCTACTTTAGCTTTTGGGGCCCATCTGAAGAAGAAAAAATAAATTCCGACAGAAATGAATTTCAGAAAATTAAGAGTTTGGCCAGTGTAAGCTCAGATGATGTTTATAACTTATCCAACCAATGGAGAGAATCCTTTTCAACTCAACAAAAGAAGGAACCAATTCAAGACCAATCTGGACTCCAGCTTCGGAACACAGGGACAAATGATCAAAAAGAGAGCACATTCTTCTTGTATTCCTCATATTTGACCTTCTGTCACTCGGCTTTGATTGCTGCTATGAGCCTAAATAAAAAATGAGCTTCGAAACTCAGTATGTTAAACCAGTAAGACAGTTTGAATACAGACTTAAAGCTGTTTCTAAAACCCCAGTTAGCAAATGCTTCAGATGTCTGTTGACTCAATTCGACATCAGAGTGTTTTGGATTACAGTGATACTAAACAAGCCCAAACCCTGACATATACAGTGTAACCGCATCCCATGACATCAATTACCAAACTTGAAGCCGTTCCTGTAGCAGCCATAATGTTTTTCCATTTGTTAACATGGTTTTGATTTGAAATGGTATACAATTTGTTTATTCAGTCTGACACTCCATGTAAGCATGGTGTTCCAACAGCCTTCAAGAAACACCAAACAGTATAAATTCATAGTTCTCCCCCAGTTCCCACACGTCTGTGCCCACTTACTGATGTTTTTTTTAAAGAGTAATGAATCCTTCATCCAACAGAAATGTGTCTTCTTAGGTCTCAGAGAAACCATTTTAATCTAAATAAGTCAATTAATCTCACTAACCTCATTTGAGACCACCAGTGAATCCAAGTTTATGCATCGAGAGCAAAATACCCAGCGTCATAATATCCTTAGGGGTGTCCGAGGATACCAAACAACTGTTTACACTTGTAAACACTCACTCACTCATTTGCTCACCTGCATAATCCTATTAGGGTCTCAGCTGACACTGGGCGAAGGCAGGGTATACCCTGAACAGACCATTGCAGGGCTAAGACACACACACACGCGTCTAGGGAAAATTTGGAACAACCAGTTAGCCTAATGTGAATGTCTTTGGACTGTGAGAGGAAACCTGGAGTACCTTTTTGCTGTAAGGTGGACGTGCTAAACACTATACCAGCGTGCCGCCCATTATGAAAACAATCCAAGAATTTCTGTCCTACTTTTATGCCACATGGTTATGTCCAGCCACGCAGTCTATCCAGAAAAACGTCACTGACCACATCGCATACGGTTCATGAATTCTCAGGGGTTGACCTTCCACTCTAACACACCATAACATACAAGTTACATGCTGTGTGAATTGCGGACAAATATTGTTTCTCCTAAACTGGCAAACCCATTATACGTTTGCTCTGGAACGATACAACCATAGATAAACCAGTTTAAATGAATAACCATAATAAAAAGCACAGATATTGAAGAAATCCTTGTCTGAGAATCAGCAGTGGGTTTGCACAGTCAGTGAAGAACCTTCATCCAAAATGCCCAATTTTTCTGGAAACTATGAGTGCTCCACTTTTCCTGGTGGGGAGTGTGATGGAAACAGGCCAAGCTCCAGATTCCAGCTCTTCCTAGGGGATTCCCAAAAATTGCCAGGCCAACTATGGGCTACAGGATAATCTCTTCAAGTGGGTCTTGGGGATGCCCTGGGGTCTCCGTCAAGTGGGACACGCTGGGAAACATCTTGAGCCAAGACAACCGGTAGTATCTTTGTAAGGTGCTTAAGTCATCTTAACCAAATGTGTTTGAAACCGCGGAGCAGTGGCTCTACTCCAAGACTCTTCCAGTTACTACTCTATTACCATTACTATGAGGAGCCTCGTTTGTGCTACCAGCAAGCTTATTCTTTCCAGCTGTGATCACTACCCATCAGACTGTTACCGCTGAAGACTCACTGTATGCTAAACTGTGCTGTTACTCCTTCACTAAACAACTGTAACATTGGTGCCACTGGCCTTATCCGACCTTGCATCTCTCTTTTCCCATCCAGCGTGACATTCAACTCATGTCGGGTAACTATAAACATCGTCAATTGACATTAACAGCCACGGTTCTGTGTTTGAATGGCTCCATTTTATCACTGTATATGTACAGTATAGTCAGAATGAAGAGTGACTCAGCATCAGAGAAATTCAATCTTTTAACATCAGCTGAGAACTGGGTCATGTTCATGGTTTATGCCACTTATCATGCAGGAGATTATTCAGTAGTGCTGAGAGGATTACACTGTGGATCTTCCTGAGAAAAACATGAAGGCCTTCTCGGTGGAGCAGTTTATGTTACAGTTGTCTTATGATGCGTTATAAACATTTGAGCAATTTACACCAAGGAACACAGTGTTTTCATTTAAAGAACCGTAAACTCCAAAGTTAATCTCTATGTTAATTTTTTTAATAATGGAACCCAAAATTAGTTGTTACATAATTAGTTACCCAAGTTAGTTTTACGTTCAGTCCCCAAAGCTCTCCCTTCCATACCTAATCTCAGACTGACCAAGATCTGTGAGAAATTTCTGGAAAAAACAAAAACAAAAACCAAAAAAAAAACAAAAAAAAAAAACCCCCAGTAACTCAATGCTATTTACCAGCCAGATATTTTAGCATCCGGTGGTTAGCACGTCTGCCTCACAGCAAGAAAGTGCGGTGGTGAGGTTGCATGTTCTCCCTTGACTTGCCTGGGTTTCCTCCAGGTCCTCCGGTTTCTTCCCACAATCCAAAGACATGCACAAGTAGGCTAACTGGCTGTTCAAAATGGCCTTAGGTGCGAGTGTGAATGGTTGTGTGTGTGATAGTCTAACAAGCTGTCCAGGGTGTACCCTGCCTTTGGGATAGGCATCAGCCTTCATGCAACCATAGAATGAATATTTTAATATAATGTAAAACATCTAGCACACATATGTGTGTGTGTGTGTGTGTGTATATATACACACACACACACACACACACACACAAAATGTATACACACAGTGGATACAGAAAGTATTCAGACCCCTTAAATTTT
>JAQMYF010000007.1:24163478-24187060 GCA_030014195.1 Neosilurus mollespiculum
ATATATACACACATACATACATACATACATATATGCATACATACACTTACACACACTCACACATACACACAACCACACATGCACACACTCCAAGCACACACACACTTTCACAAGGTTGAAACAGACAAAAAGAGTGCAAGTATGTTACACAAAATAAAACTTTGATGAAAGAACTAAAAAGAAAAGGTTTAAAAATACTAGCGATTTCTCATACCAAGTGTTAACCAAGTGTTAACCCTCTTATATTCAACCTTATTAAAATTTGTTTTAATAGTATATTACTTATAATGTACGCAAATGGCAAAATGATAATACACGCTACTGTACCGAAAATACTAAGCAAGGGCATTTAACACACATGACAACATACGGATGCATTGGCCGATGGAGATGTAAACGATACATGCTCCTAATGCATTACCTCATGATCCCTGACCCTCCTAGTGAGTGCACTGAATGTGAAATTCGCTTCCTTCTGTTCAAGCAAAGACATCTCAAATAACCACTAAGTGCCGCGTGTCAGGTTAGCTGAAATTTTAGACTTCTGTGTGGATTTAAATACCAAGGAGAGAGCACCGTTTCGTAGTTTTGTCTCACACTGGGATGTAATTAAAATGTACTACAGGTAAAAGGTGCTCCGAGTGCTAATATCGATGATTTTCAGTAGTAAATAATGTCCAGTCATGCTTTTTATTTATCTAACCTCCCAAACACCACATCTCAGATAATTCCTCAACTGAAAAGCTCTTTCTCTCTTATACTGGACTTAATCTTATAATCAGAGGGTTGTGAATTTAGATTATAATTCAATTTTACGTGAAACCATGAGGTCCTGCCTTCAAGCTTGGACCAAAAAAAAACAAATACTTCAAAAAGCATCTCTCGTTATCTCTCGTTATGTCTCTCGGGTGATATGGTGGCACAGTGGTAAGCATGTCCACCTCACAGCAGAAAGATCCTGGGTTCGAGTCCAAGGCTCAGCGAGGCCGTTTCTGTGTGGAGTTTTGTTCTTCCCGTGCTTGTGTGGGTTTCATTCAGGTATTCTGGTTTCCACCTACAGTCCAGAGCCATGCACATTAGGCTAAATGGCTGTTTGAAATTGCCCCTAGGTGTGAGTGGGAATGATTGTGTGCGTATTGTCCTGTGATGGTCTGGCGAGCTATTTAGGGTGTACCTCACCTTCACCCAGTGTCGGCTGAGATAGGCTCCAGCCTCCCCGCGACTCTAGTACTATTAAGCGGTTCAGCAAATGAGTGAAAGTGAGTGACGGTCTTTTTCTGAGAATAAATTCGAGGAGATTTTACCTTAGCCTTCTTGCACTGGTATATATTTAATAGCTAGTTATGTTAGAGTAAACATTTAAGGTTTATATTTCTTTAATGGAGCCATTTGTGATTGTCTGGATGGCAAATTCCCTGGATTATCAGAAGCAGTTTGTAACCAACAGAGGCAGTACGACATTACTAATGCTACAAGATACGATTTAAAGAATTGTCAAGAGGGAATCCCAATTCAATTCTGCTATAGGACACGATCTAGTGAATTTTTAGTGCAAAAACAGATAACGGACACCAAGCCAGGATAATATAGAGGCTGAAAAAAAAAAAATCAATAATTTTACACAAAATATTGATTTAAAAATTGCTTTATTGATTAAAAAATAATTTCATAGCTTCCCCTAATAACACAGTCCATATCGACTGTCTGTTATACATAACACTGTGCTATAAATTATAAAGGAATAATAGACTGCTGAATGCCGTGATCAACCAATCAGAATTCAATACTCATATGAGCCATGTAATAAAAGCCGACAACATCCAGTCATCCTGTGTACAGTCTAGCAGCTTGTTTTGGGAGGTTTTAGAGGTACATTTGTTGAACTGTGTTCTGTATAATGGGTACACATACAGAACAAAAGGTATTTTCAGCTAATTCAGCTACTGTTTAAGCTAAAAAATAAGTTTTTTGTCACCAATTGCATGTGAAACCAGTCATGGTGGGTCACGCGCATTTCTGACTTAAGGACTTTATCCACTTCATAACCCCCCTGTACCCTTTTCATCATCCCTTAAAACAGAAATTTCTCCGTCATCATAGATACAGCTTTTATTTATCGAAAGAGGTTGGACTTCATTCTACTGTGTATAAAACAAGTTCTTGGTTACTACTAATCATTTACCAGCCCAATTTAGCATTAACTTGTAACTCTCCTCTTCACTGCTTCTCACATGTGCATGGGGAAGCATACCTATTCCAAAGGGCCTTGTTGCAGTTCCTATTTTTGAAAACTAGGTGTACAAATAATACTTCACTAAACTCTATGATTGTTTAACATCTATACAGGCAAGCAAACATTCCTGTTCAAGATCGTCAACATTTGTGACCAGCCACACAAAAAGATACCTCCATGCGGCACTGTTATTATTGGCAATAGGCCATTTAAATACAGAGGGTAAAAAGTGTTTACTTCCATCTTCGACGTTGCTTTTCATAGCATGTTTTTCATGCTGTTGAGGCCACTGGGAATCTCCTACGTCTCGAGTGGTTTTGCATAAGAACTGCAGATAAAATACACTTTTATTTGGTGGAAGCTGCATGAACTTTGACCGAGTTTTCACACAATGGCAAACGGAGATGTCCTAGATCAGGAATTCCAGGAAAAGGACTTTGAATATCGTGATGCAGAGAAGGATTTGAAAAGGGAAAGTGAGCCCGAAATTTCTAAAACTTTCACTGATCTGACGCCAGTGCTTTTCTATTATTCATACAAATGTACTATTGATGATAGTTCCAGTAGGCCGGGTGTGCATGATCAAGAGTTGGAGGCAGGAGACAGGGGCATACCAAAAAAATTTTTTTTTTGATATACTGTATTAATTTGGCTCTGCATTTAACTCATCCAAAGTGAGCACACACAAACAGATAAACAGTGAGTGCACACACACTCGGAGCAGTGGGCTGCCACACATTGCTGCGCCCAGAAAGCAGTCGGGGAAGAAAGGTGCTGCTCACTGCAGCATCCTTCAGGTCCACAACCCGCTTCTCTAACCATTAGGACACGGATGCCCCAATGAGTTTGAGGCTGGTGAGGTAGGGACCGTTGATGTTGCTGCTGTTAGTTTTACTGACCATGATGAGACTCTTCAGTGGGATGAATATAATTATGATGTAATAATATGCAAATCAATTGAGATTCCCAAGAATCCACGAAAAATCTATTTCAAAAATTTGGTCCCTACTGGTCTCTTTGTGTGGCCAGTTACATTTAATTAAATTATTGCTCACTTAAAGTAGTAACTAGGATGTCAATAGTAAAATATATGAATTAGCTCTGTTAGAAAAAAGCATAATGTGTGTGGTGCTACTCACTGAAGTAGGGGAAAAATGGAGAAATGGTGCTGCCAATCTTCGAGCACATGCTGCAGACTCCCATCCCCATCCCGCGCATCACCGTGGGAAACTGCTCCGCCGTTGAGATGTAGAGGACAGAAAAAGCTGCGGTGACCCCGAGCTTCCCCACCATGGCCAGTGCTACCGTCACACTGCCGTAATCTGAAGTGTAAAGACAGCCTTGTTTAATTTCTTGTAAGAATGCAGATGGATTTATAGCGAATATTACACTTACTACAAACAAAGTCTGGACAGTTCAGCGTTCTCCTAAATGCTGCACCCTAATTACCCTAAATACTCACCTGGAGGGACTGCTGGGATAAGCAGCAGGACGAGGCCACCGCTCAGCAGTGGACCTGTAATGAGTGCTCTTCTCGGCAGCACCTTTATCAGGAGCCAAGTCAGCACGTACGCAGCCACCTCGGTCAGAGCTGAGAAAAGGCAGTTCAGATACGGATCTCCATTCATGTTAGGAGTGCTCAGGCACAGGCCAAAGTAGCTGATGGCGATGATGAACCTGCAAAAAAAACAACAACAACAACATCATTCATGATGAGCAGATGCACTTAAAGTAGTAACAGTAATACTAGTATGATGATTATAAGGCGGCACATTGGTGCAGTGGTTAGCACGTCCGCCTCATAGCAAGAAGGTCCTGGGTTTGATTCCAGGCTCGGGCGTTTCTGTGTGGAGTTTGCATGTTCTCCCCATGCTTGCGTGGGTCTCCTCCGGGTACTTCGGTTTCCTCCCACAGTCCAAAAACATGCACAGAAGGCTGATTGGCTGTTCCAAATCACCCCTAGGTGTGAGTGTGAGTGTGAGTGAGAGTGAGAATAGTTGTTTGTGTTTTGGCCCTGCAATGGTCTGGTGAGCTGTCCAGGGTGTAACCCACCCTCGCCCAAAGTCGGCTAAGATGGGCGCCAACCTACCTGCGACGTAAATGAAGATTATAAGTCCTGAAATGTCCTAATGTACAACTGCTTTCAAGATCAATGCAACTTTGAAGAGCAAAAATAATTGTACTTAATCCATAAATTAGTAAAATAAAAAAATTAAAGTGAGTAAGTAGTAAAGAAAACTAGTATTTTGTTATATTAATTGGTCATGTGGCACAAATAATTGAGCCAAGAATAAGACAATACGCCACATAACATCATGTGATCAACATCGATACATTGTGCTATGCATATGCATGTGACACTGGCTTGAGTGCAATATGCTAAACAGTTTCCTAACACAGAATTAGATCTTTGCTCTCTGATCCATAGAAAATCATAAACAAACACATGTGCTTAGTCACATAAACGTGTGTAACACGGATTCAGATGTTGACAGCACAATGTCACGTAGCATACTGACTCACAGGGGTTACTACTCGTTCCTGCTGCACACGTGACTCTGCCACACTCCAATCGTTTGTTACTTTCTGATCAATCTTTTTGACCACTTCTTGTACATTTGTAGATTTTGATGCTTACTAATACATAAGATACTTGTGTACTATTCAACAAATTTAGAAAACACAGTAAACTGTCAATAATTATAAAATCGGGGGCAGCACGGTGGCGTAGAGGTTAGCATGCCTGCCTCACAGCAAGAAGGTCCTGGGTTTAAGTCCTGGGCCGGCGAAGGCGTTTCTGTGCGGTGTGTGGATGTTCTGCCTTGTGTGGGTTTTCCTCCAAGTACTCTGGTTCCCTCCCACAGACCAAAGACAAGCTAATTGCTTGTTCCAAATTGCCCCTAGATGTGAGAGTGTAAATGGTTGTGTGTGTGTGTTGGCCTTGCGATGGCCTGACGAGCTTTTCAGGGTGTACCCCACCTTCGCCCAGTGTCGGCTGAGATAGGATCCAGCCTCCCCGTGACCCTAATAAGATTAAGCAGTTCGGCAAATGAGTAAGTGAGTATAAAATCAGGTAAACTGTAATGGAATCAATGATCATTTTACCATACAACACTGTTCAGCAGAGTTAAACTCCGCATCTTCTGAGTCCTGATCAGGTCCATGTATGAGTAAGAGATACCAGAATTTTCAGACTTCAGACGCACACACGCACATACGCGGACACACAGAAAACATATTAGCATCTGCATGAGCATTAATCATAGCTGAATGTTTAGAGATGAGCACACCATCCTGACTTTACCTCCAATTTAATCAGTTCTGAATCCTTGAATATAATCTCAGGTGGAGTGATACCATTTTTCTTTGCTGCTGCTCGAATGATGTTCTCTGCTTCCTGGACACGGCCCTTCGACAGCAGCCAGCGTGGAGACTCTGGAATGAACCTTATGGTGAAGAAAGAGGAGAGGAGGTAACACACCTTCATAACACGGTATTTTCTGTGAATGCCGTCAGTGTCCTGTATGTATCCATAACAGAGTCAGATTTTAGAAAGCACATATTTACAGTCTGTGATATTCAATACCGCAGTCTGCAAATCAGTTCCTGAAGCTCAAACAACTTATTTCTAATAAGCCCAACTCATAAATAATGAACTGATTAATTGTTATTCACAAATAGCTAATTATTGGATTAATTAAGCAAATATACAAAGCAATGGAAATCATGGATAAAGGTAAATTGATAATCTGCGTTATTGAATAAGTTTATGGATTTATTTACAGGGTCAGGTGTTTTTAATGTTAGCTTTAAAGAGGTACTACAGCAGGGTATTGCTGCCACTCAAGTAAAAGAAAAGAAAATTGGTATCACGTTCCAACATGAAAAGCTGATTGTTATAACCTCAAACTTTCATGTTATCACAATATATTTTTCCGTGACTCCTACTTCCGTTTATAATAATATGTTTTCATGTTGGGCGGCACGGTGGCCTAGTGTTTAGCACATCCTAAGTGTGGAGTTTGTATGTTCTCCCTGTGCTTGTATGAGTTTCCTCCGGGTACTCTGGTTTCCCCTCCCACAGCTGAAACACATGCATATTAGGCTAATTGGCTGTTTCAAATTGCCCCTAGGTGTGAATGTGAGTCTAAATGATTGTGGGTCTTATGTATAATCCTATTATTAAAAAACATAGTAAATTGTAATTAATTGTAAAATCAGAGGCCAGCACAGTGGCGTAGTGGTTAGCACATCCGCCTCACTGCATGAAGGTCCTGGATCCAAGTCCTGGACTCGGCGAGGGCGTTTCTGTGTAAAGTGCATGTGCGTGTTCTCCTCGTGCTTGCATGGGTTCCCTCTGGGTACTCTGGTTTTCTTCCACATTCCAAAAGCATGCACACTGGACAGGCTAACTGGCTGTTCCAGATTACCCCTAGGTGTGGATGTGAGTGTGATCGGTTGTGTGTTGGCCCTGCGATGGTCTAGTGAGCTGTTCAGGGTGTATCCCGTCATCAATCAGTGTCGGCTGAGATAGCCTCCAGCCTCCCTGCGACCCTAATAGGATTAAGTGCTTCAGCAAATGAGTGAGTCAGAGTGAGTGAACTTATCAAGTTATAACACTCACTTGACGAACCGCCTTATCCTATTAGTGTCACAGGAAGGCTGGAGCCTATCTCAGCCGACACTAGGCAAAGACGGTGTACACCCTGAACAGCTCACCAGACCTTTGCAGGGCCAAAACACACAATCATTCACATCCACATCCACACCTAGAGGCAATCTGGAGCAGCCAGTTAGCCTGTCCAGTGTGCATGCTTTTGGAATGTGGAAGAAAACCAGAGTACCCAGAAGGAACCCATGCAAGCACGCGGAGAACATGCACAGGCACTTCACACAGAAATGCCCTCGCAGAGTCCAGGACTTAAATCCAGGATCTTCTTGCAGTGAGGTGTGCCCACTGTGTCCCACACACGTTATAACATAAAAGTATAATGTTATAAGAATCTAATATTTATTATGTTATAACATGAAAATATTCACATTATAACAATATACTGAATTTTCACGTTATTCTGACATATAAACGAATCATTTTATATTTTTAAACTTTTACTGTTGAAACAATATAGTATGCCGGAACACCGTATAAACATAGTTATAACCTGAAAATTTTCACAGTATAATGTGATAAATATTTACGTCAGTATAACATGAATACGTAATGTGATAACATGCAAAGTTTGACATTATAACTAACGTTTCACATTATGACGTGATACTGATCTTCTTTCCTTTTACCTGGGTGGCAGCAATACTCTGCTGCAAGTTACCAACACTAAAGGCATCCCAATTATAGGATCATGAGAAGTGTTGCTGTGGCACTGCTGTAGTCGTACCACCAGAGGGGAATGTAGAGTAGTGCAGGCAGTGATAGGGCTGTAAGCAGGATCCTCCAGCTCCTCAAATAATAGGCAAATAGGGGAAGAAGAGCATAACCCAGAGCATAAAACACACACACTCCCATCACAGAGTAAACTAAACGCAAATTCTTCCCCATCAGCTCTGAGCCTGAGAGAGAGAGAGAGAGAGAGAGAGAGAGAGCGAGAGCGAGAGAGAGAGAGAAAGAGAGAGAGCGAGAGAGACACACACACACACACACACACACACACACACACACACAAAATCAAGGTCTTAAAAATATGGGTTAAAAGAAACTGGAAGAAAATACAGGAAGAGACAGATTAGTTACATTTGACCTTGGATTTGTCCGCCTCCCTATCAGAGCAGATTTACTCCCACAATATAGTCTAGTTCAAAACTATTTTTCTTTAAAATGAGGTTGTAATTGGGTATTTTAAGGGTTTTCACTCCAGTTGTGGCTACCCTGTCTTCAAACTGTAAAAAAAAAAAAAAAATCGAATGAGAAAAGTACATTCACTATGAGGACACATTGACTCATTAAGCTTGAACCGCTAGTACAAAAAAAAAAATCCCATCAAGGTCAATATCATGTTCTTAAACAACATTCACATGAAAGTCTGGGAACAAACTAAAGCAGCCAGGGCTGCTTTCATCTGCAGTCACGCGCTATATGTGCATGCAAAAATTTGGCTCAATGATCAGGATTCAGGGGCGGCATGATGGCACGGTGGTTAGCACATTCGCCCGACATCAAGAGGGTTCTGGGTTCTAGCCTCATGCCCAGTAAGGACGATTCTGTGTAGAGTTTGCATGTTCCCCCTGAGCTTGCGTGGGTTTTGTACATATATGCCGGTTTTCTTGCACAGTCCAAAGATATGCATACTAGGCTGGATCAATTTACAAATGTAAAACTGCTAATTTTGCTAAAATTGGAGTAAAAAGGGAAAAATATGGTAATTTTAATTTTGACTGAACTATGAAAGGTTCATTACTTCCTCAGCCAATACATCTGTCTCCCCAGCTACAACACGACCTGTTTAAAAAATGCAGATGTCACAGTTAATTATGATGTAGTCAATCAGCCAATACACTGATGGTATGCATGGTTTTACATGGTTTGCATAGTTTTTATGCAAAGGCTGAGAGTTTTTATTCATGTTTCTAGATTACAATATGTCACACTGTGTCCTAAAGCGTAGCACGTTTCTGTCAAAGGGTTGGACTCTATATGTACTCTATATAAAGAAAATTACTGTGGAAGATAGACTAGCAGGATCTATAAGATTTGTAGTTTCCTGTGAAAACATGGTACAAAACAACCATGTGACTCAGTGACTACATTTAGGCTAGAGGGAAGTTGCAAAAAAAAAAAAAAAAAAAGTGTACAAAGAGTACATGATTGTCCCTCCACCTGCCTAACACAAAGGCCGCCATGTAGTTGGAATTCTGCCCAAAGCCAGTAAGACAGAAGAAAATGATAAACATCTCCCAGTTGACTGAGACGACCTGGACCAGGCTGCACACCAGCTGAGTGGCCATGGTGGCAAACAGAACCGTCTTGCGTCCAAACCTGCAGAGAGACAAAGACATAAACCTGCTCAGAAACCTGCTTTGAATGTATTATATTTTGATTTAACAGGGTATCTTAATAGAGATTTGAATGCCTCAAATAATACATATCATTATTAAGGTCAAATGCATCAGGGATTGTTAATGTTTTTAGTTTTTTATCTGACCTTCTAAATTTGTCATGAAATAAGAAAGTTCCTGTTACTTGGTCACAGACAAATAACCAAAGTAACAAAAAATGCACAGTGAACCAGTCATTATTCCAACCTCAGGACTCTGAAGAACAGTGGAATTGCCTAGCGTCACCCTAAAGGGGTTTATTTCACAACAACACCTGGCTCACAGCATGCCACACAGCCAGGTTAATCAAGGTGTAGATGAAGGACCACAAGATAAAGACCCTGTTATTGCCAGCCCAATCTCCAGACCTTCAGTGAAATACTCTGGTGTGTGATCATAAGGAAGATGGAGATACAAGACATCAAATAAAGCTGGGCTGTTTACATTGCAGCACAAAGAGTGGCATGAAGTCACCCAACAACTACAAGAAAGACTGGTGGAGAGCATGTGAAAAATGTAGAACTATTAACGCAGAGATGTTTTCTGTAATGAGAAGCTTAGTTCCCTCCAGGGTCTGTTGTTTCTAACAGCCAAATGTAAAGCTGTAACAGACACGCCTTCACAACTTCCTATCTTGCTTAAGGAGCAATCTATAAGCAAACAAGAAATGTATGCATTCCATCAATGCATGAGCGATTATTCATTACAACACCTCTCCCTGTATTAGGAAAATAAAAAACCTGTATACTTCAAATTTATTTACAATGCAAGATGTTAAAGTGTACACGCTTCTGTTGATGAGTAGTCCTGTGTTGTACTTGATTAATGTAAAACAACATGGTTGACTGGCCTGTTGCCAAATGTGTGGACATCATGAAGAGGAAAAGAGACAATAAACTACTGACCAGATACATTTTGTCTATTCTTGTATACAAGTTCTTTTATTAAAATGTGTCATTAAACAGTAAGGAGAATTAGCATAATGGTAAATATGCCTCTGTCACAACTTTTGTCGAGGCATCAAATTCTAATTTTGTTGATATATACAAAATACTATTAAGGTGATCAGTTAAAAATGTTAAAAATCTTTTCATTGCATCTTTGTCAGGTAAGTTAAGTTATAAAAAACAGGAATTAACTAATTAAAGACTGTGGAATTTATTGCTTTTTGGGGGAAAAATCCCAACTTTTTGGAAATGGGGTTGGTACCTAAATCAAACCCCTGATTAAAAATCCATAATCTTTCCAATTTTAGGTCAATATCACACCAGCCCTTTATCTTCAAGGTCTTAGAAATGGCTGTAGCTCAGTAGTTGTGCTTATATCTACATAGCAATAATATTCAAGAAATGTATCTGTAAGGGTTTAGGCCTCATCCTAGTACATGCTAGTAGCCAGGTACAAGCTATGCAGGTTTAAAGTGGTAAATGATCTACTACTGATATCTGATCAGGTTTGTGTTTCCTTGTTTGGTTAACTTGACCTTAGTGAAGCTTTTGACACATAGGTTATAATATGCTGAAGATAAGAGGATGATCCTCTCCTGGTCTTACTTAACTGATCATTATCAGTTTGTCAGTCTTATCAATTAAACAGGCACAAGTGGAAAACAAATTGTAAAAAATAATATAATGTTATTATTCTTCTGTTTAAGATCAAAGTAAAACAATATTATTATTATTTTGTATATTTTGAATTTTATGAGTTGTATCTCTCAGTATACGCTGCTTTATTAAAGTAATAAACAAAGCGAAAATTTGTAGTATCTCCTGGTGCACGTTGCATTTTTAAGAGTTAAGTTTTAAGAATTGGGCTTATGTGCTAAATTGAGTTAAAAGGTTCTTCTGCAACCTAAAATTGCAGTGAATTAAAAAAAATACTGCATATTCACAGGGAGTTTGTTTTGATAAAACCTATTAAGTTATTTTATTTAATTTTAAAATTAATTTAAAATAAGTTTAATTATATTAATATTATTTCAGCAGTTTTTAGCAGTCCTTTAGTTTGCTTTGGTTAAAACTCAGAAAGACTTTAAAAGACGGAGTTACACAGAACTTATGCTCTTGTTGTGGAGTGCATGGAGCTCTGTCATCATTAAAACATGTAAAAACTAATTTAAAAATCTTGATTTAGTTTGCCACCCAGCACTGGTCTGGAGAGCTGCTCAGGGTGTACCCCCCCTTCACCCAGCGTCGGCTGAGATAAGCACCAGCCTTCCCGCAACCATAGTAGGATTACGCAATTCAAAACAAAAATTAGGTCAATGACATCCACCTTGCTTTTAGAGAATAATTGTTAATTTTAACATGCCATCAGTTGCAGTATTGTATTGACAAAATCTAAGTCCAACTGGAACCAGATCTGAATGGTCAACCAGTCAAAGGTACCACAGCTATAAGAGATACATGATTTACCAAAAAACTCGATATGAAACAGGTTTGTTTGTAAAGTGTACGCTTACTAAGAAATACATTTAGTTTTTCATTATTGTCTCAAAAAAATACCTGAATGACAGGTTTTCGCTAAACACTCAGATGAAAATACTGACTTCTCTAAACATACTTAGGTAAAGAAATGCTACCTTTGGATAATATTATTCATAAACATGGTGATAGCTTCCACTGTTATGCCAGTTACACACAGCTATACGGTATGTTTCAGCGGAGCCAGAAGAGAGACACCCGCTTAATAACTTCAAGGAATAAAGTCAACGTCGGCCTTTTTCATCTCAGAAATATTGTCAAGGTAAGAAATATGATGTTACTGCACAATGCAGAAACACTTCTTTATGCCTTTATACCTTTAGATTAGATTATTATAATACGTTACCATCTGGATATTCCAGCAGGGGCATAAACAGTATGAATCAGCACTCATCTTATCTGCACCTCATTTTGATTTGATTATAAAATAGTATTATTGACCTGTAAACCACTGAAAGTGCTTATCTTCGCAAACATCTTTTTATGATCCACCACACCTACATCACTCAAATGGTGCATGCTACCTGTTGCTGTAGGTGACAGCAGGGGTTACCGCATTCTCTTACAAAGACCCACAGTTATGGAGTAGTCTTTCAGTTAATGTTTGGGAATTAGACACAGTCTTAGTGTGTATGTCTAGACTAAATATTTATTTGTTTAGTCACGTTTTCTTATAAATAGCCCTTTATTAATTAAAGGAGCAGATCTGTTCTCCAAAACTTTGTGTCCTTGATCTGACCTTTGAGCTTGACATTCTAAAATCAAATAATCTCTGGGACTCAGGTAAGGTCGTGTCCCCCATGAGGTTTGTTAAAAATCCTTGCATACTTGCACAGGTGCAGTCAGGACAGAATGTTTACAGAATTCTCTCTACCTGTCAGACAGTTCTCCGGATATGAACGATCCACACAGCACTCCTACAAAGAAGATGGACAGTGAGAAGGGAACCTTCCAGGCATCTCCGCAAACCAGGTCCCACTACAAAGATAAACACAGAAACAAACTCTCAGCCATTCAGGACAAATCCTACATCACATATTTTTATTCAGTATTTCATGACCATGGTGGCATGGTGGCTTAGAGGTTAGAACATCCACCTCACAGAAAGAAGGTCCTGGGTTCGAGTCCCGGGCTTGGTGAGGGTGTTTCTGTGTGCTTTACTAGTGTAAATTACTAACCAACTTTAAAACATCTAAAAAGACCTTAAACTAGCTTATAACTGTGACAAACAATTTAGCTACCTAGAACAACTGTTTTCTTTCACAACCATCGTAAATGCATAATGACAGTGGAAATGTAGCAGAACCTGCTGGAACAAAATTTCCCTCAGATATGTTAGTGAATTACTTAGAGAATAGGACTAAAATTAGACTGTAATTACCTCTGTCAAGGAGGTTAAGCTTTTGGTGAGGTTTGTGTGCTTGTTAGCAGGTGCTGTGTACTTTGTTTTTTTTTTTAATTAGCTTGGTGGAGGGTTGCACTCTACAAACAAAGAGCTTGAATGCAAACCGCGATATACGCCACTTCTGCCAAAACTGAGCTGCCAATGGAAATCATCATCTCTCTCTGTGACCACTTCATCATGCCCTATTGCGATATACACCATGTTAAACAGCCCTGACATAATGCTAATCTGCTTTTTAGTCATATCCGCTGGTCCAATCAACGGCGGCGTTTCATCGGGGCTTCGGCCAGCACCCTCATTACTTACGTCTGTATTCTAGTTGTCATTTCAAGCATTTCAAAGGAGATTTTCCTCACTCAAATCACAGTTTTTTTATTAGAATGGATAGATATTATGAAGCCGACAAAGCTGTGGTGATTTTGCCCATTGGTAGAAAGTGAAAACCTAACCCAAAAGGGGTCAAAAAGAGCACAAAAAAAAAAAAACACCCCAAAAAGATATGGTAGTGATGGACACATTCTACACGTTAGCTGTGAGCATGATTCAACAAAATTCTGTGTTGGGGCTACATTAACCCCTGCGGATGTTGTATTTTGTTCAGGAAAAACTGTATTCTAAAAAAGGATAAAGTCAAACAAGATGCAGTTCTGTGATCTTACATGGACATTGCAGCCCCAAAATGGCCACGAAAACCAGATGAACGGCGAGCAAAGGACCATGAAAGTGATTCCCGAATACTTTGTAATAGAGAATGGAGAAAAAAATATATGCAAGGAGACATTCATGAGTATTTTTTGGTGAGTTTTCCAATCATTTAAATGTAGCTGGTAGACATAACTCATGCACCGGCCAGCTTTCTGAACTTTTGCATAGTCACTCAATATGACCTGAACCTGTGCGTGGGGTAGCTAATTTGCATATGTGACCTTTGACCTTGGCACAGTGACCTTGAACATATAAAGTTTGTCCGGGCCATTGCTCGGACCATATGCATGATAGCTTTCTGAACTTTTGCACAGGCACTCCCTATGACCTAATCCTGTACGTGGGGTAGATAATTTGCATATGTAACCTTTGACCTTGGCACAGTGACCTTGAACATATAAAGTTTGTCCGGGCCATTGCTCGGACCATATGCATGATAGCTTTCTGAACTTTTGCATATGTACTCCCTATGACCTAAACCTGTTTGTAGGGGGGCTAATAACATGCAAGTAAATGTTACTTAAAAAAATCATATTTATCATATAAAACACTGTTTTCTGTATTCTTTAAGTTCACCATGATCAGATATCAGGACACCTTTAGTATTGTTTGGTATTTATTATTGAAAATAAGTAATTTGTACATTGTAACTGATAACTAAGCCCAGAACAGGTTTGTGTGTGTGGCTGGAGTGCGTGGGAAGTTTGTCTGGATGATTCTTTCAGTGAGATGAAATGACTCCTGGTATGTCTGAAACAATGGAGAGAATGTGAGAAAGTTCATACCGAAAGGCTTTTGGCAACTTTGATTGATCCTTGACGCTCTTCCAAACATGCCTCTCAAACTGGCGCTGTGATTGCACCCACTAAGTGCATCTGAGTCTATGGCCAGATGAATTTCTCAAGTCAATTGTGAAATGATGCTTACAAGGTCAGTGAACTACACTACATTTCTATCTGAACACAAGAAATGCAACATTATTAGCAAGTGAAATCTACAGCAACTAAACTAATTTCTTACACTACTTACATGCTTGTTGAACATGTATTGACTTTTCTCTTGCAATTATTAGCTTAAAATGGGTATTAGAGCCTTGCCTAGCAAATAACTATACAGCTGCTTAAACAGAGGGTTGCATGATTGGGAATGAAAGGAATGCCAGTAGGTTTACTGCCAGAGGAAGACTTTTAATCCTCAAGCATTTAACTTCATGTTTGCAGAATTCACTTTGAAGGAAAGTGCCTTCCAACTGACAAATATAGCTGATCTTTTTTGGAAACTGATATCAGTAGGATCTTATGATTCATGCTGCACTGGATATTGATGAAGTTGGCGTTTTAAATTCATTATGTGTAGTCTATAAATGCAAAAATAATCACTGTACAACCAAATCCCCCGTCTCACTCGGTGTTTTTTGGGCTTGTTCTTTGTCTGACATGTGGTTTTGTTTTGTCATATGCCTTTTTTAAACCCAATTTTCTCCCCGATTTAGTCACTTGCCAAGTCCCACCTACCAGCCAGCTTTCCAAAATCATAAAACAGCTCACACCCGGGGAGAGTGAAGGTTAACACACGGTTCCGAAGACAAGTGAAGCCAGCAAAAAGCATATTTCCAAGCTTCTGATTCTACTGCATCACATCACAGGATAGTAAAACATATACAAAAGGAAAGCACTGTGTTCTGTTAACATGAACTCAAAAAGGCCCATAATTGGAAAGTGGTGCAATGGTGTGATTGGCGTGGTGTGATAGACAGGAAAGAAAGTGTATGTCAATTTTGCTCCTTTGGCTCACAACAGCATGGCAGATCGTGGATATCAGCCCATGTACTACTTGATTTCATGGAATAACTCTTAAATGTACAAATAACTGATAGGATACAGTGTATATCCACCTGAGCATCTCAGCCATACATTGTAAAAATGAGAAAACTAAAGCTACTACTAAAATGCCAATACATAAATCTGGTAATTGTTGGGCTCATGAAGGTTTTCAAATCAAGGTTTTCAAAACTCGTAAATAAACCTTTGGCCTTCGCAACTAACAAAATCATCAATGTCCTTTCAATGGTATTTGAAAACTTATTTATTCTTAATAAAAAAAAACACTGACTAACCAAAAACATTTTCTGCAAAGTACAAGTGCACTCAGTGCTGACGGCGGTGCTCGTGCAGCATATATTTTTCACGTTATTTTCATTTTCATTATTCATCGGGTTGCCTGTGTGGGTATGTGATCATGGACGCCACCACAAAATCAAGCATATGACTTTCCGACATTGGCACAGGTATGGGACTCTGCACAGCTCTGCTACAGCAAGAAATTACAGCACACTTTTTTCATTGTTGGAGATCCAGGAAATAACCGCAACATGCATGCCTATGAGGTTGTCTAAACTTGTAAACTGAAACTGGTTCAGTAGTGGATTAGTGGTTTAGCTCTGGGATACTGCTCTGAAAGCTGGGGGTTCAAGCAATACTAGCGCCAAGCTGCAACTGTTAGGCACTTGAACAAGGCCTTTAACCCTTAATTGCTCTGTCGTACCAAAAAAAAAAAAAAAATGGTGTAAGTCGCTCTGGATAAGGGCGTCTGCAAAATGCCGCAGACGTACAACAGTAGCTAAAATTTGAAAAACTCCAAAATTCTTTTACATCATGGTAATTTGATAGTTTGAGTTTTCTCAACATGTCCTTTTTAAAAGTGTACACGCTTGTTCAACACCCGTTCCTAATTTAGTCTCCCCTTTGCTGCGGGAATAACCTCCACTGCTCTAGAAAGGCTTCCTGCCTGATTTTAGAGCATGGCTTCTATCATCAATTCTCACGGCAGGGAAACAAGAGAGATGGATTTAATAAAACCATCGTAATTGAACCCATGAGTGTGCTGTTCCTCTACACAGGGAGGAGGATACTGAAAGAGGGAAAAGAACTCGCAGAGCTCAGAGGATTCTTAAGCCTGTCAAATTTCAGAATAAACAGCACTTTTAAACACCACTATCACAACAGCTGGGGACGTATCCATTCCCGAGAGCATCTTACAAAATGAGGTGTCACAGCGACTTCACAGCGAGTGTCTCTATAGAACTGCAAGTGAATTAGGGTGTTGTGGTTTGATAAAACCACAGTCAAAATATTTGGGCGCACACATCCACAACAGCAGGCTCATCATGCCTTGAACTGAAAGTGCACATACAGGTGATACTCTACCAATATACTATACACACTCATTACATGCAAAGTGAAATATTTCAAGCCTTTATTTGTTTTTTTTGTCAAAAGTATATAGCAATAATTTGAAGATTTAAATTGTTATTGTGTTATTATTGATGTTGTTTACAGAACCTAGTGCAGCTTTTCAGTCCTGGACCTTCCACCTACAAGGACTAATGTTAAACCCTGGGAATCTTGTTATATGATAAAATACATAAGGCTACTTCACGGGGTGGAACAGTGGCGCAGTAATTAGCATGTCCGCCTCACAGCAAGCAGGTCCCGGGTTCGATTCCCAGGCTTGGGCGTTGTTGTGTGGAGTTTTTCTCCCCATGCTTGAGTGGGTTGGCGAATTGGCTGTTCCAAATTGCCCCTAGGTGTGAGTGTGGGTGTGAATGGTTGTATGTGTGTCGGCCCTGCGATGGCCTGGCGAGCTGTCCGGGGTGTACCCTGCCTTCGCCTGGAGTTGGCTGACCGTGACCCTAATTAGGATTAAGCGGTCCATAAAATGTATGAATGAATGAGAACATGAATAAATGAATGATGAATGAATTTCACAAAATACAAATTATTCGCTCCCTTTCTCAATCATTTGCTGAACCACTTAATCTGACTACTGTAGGGTTGTGGGGACGCTGCACCTATATCGGCCAACACTGCACGAAGGTGGTACATCCTGAACAGCTCACCAGACCATCACAGGGCCAACACACACCAATGCATAATCACACCCACTCCTAGGGGCAATTTGGAGCAGCCAATTAGCCTAATGTGCATGTCTTTGGACTGTGGGAGGAAACCTGAGCACCCAGAGGAAACCTACACAGCATGGAGAAAACATCCTCTTTTCACTAACGAGCGGTTCAGGGTGAATGTAACTTTCCTTCGCCCGGAGTCGGCGGAGATAGTCACCAGCCTCCTGGCGACCCTAATAGGATCAAACGGAACGGAGGATGGCTAACGAGAATGATTTTTAGTGTGATGTATATAATATCATTCATCACAAAATCCATATCATGCGGGTCGGTGGCGCAGTGGTCAGCATGTCCGTGTTACATGTACCATGTTAGCATGTCCGCTAAAAGGTTCTGGGTTCGAGTCCCGGGCTCACATTCTCCACGGGTTTCCACCGCGTACTCCGGTTTCCTCCTACAGTCCTAAAGCATGCACATTAGGCTAACTCGCTGTTCCAAAATGGCCACGGATGCAATCGATCGCCTGTTCAAGGTGTACCCCGCCTTCGCCCAGGGTCGGCGGAGATAGGCTCAAGCCCCCTCGCCACCAGAGTAGGGTTAATCAAAAGTCAATATCCGTATCATCACATCACCCAGAGCCCTGTATCACTTAACAGACCACTTTTACAGACAAATCTGTGCAGACAAAATCTCCAGTAGAGCTGCTGTACTGGTTCTGTCAGATTCCCAGTAAATAACAGTTCATTTCCTTCAAAATCCGCACAAAATCTCCAGATTGATTGATTGATTGATTTATTTATTTATTTTTAAAGGGCCATCACACCATATAATAACTTCGCTTCCTTTATCACAGCTGTTCTTTATAGTACTGAACTTATTAGATGCTGAAGGCACCCATCTCTAAAACCGTGTGCGTGCGTGCGTGAGTGCGTGCGCGTGCGTTACCTCGGTGACTATGGTATCGCGGTAGCGCTCGGTGCTGTACTCCCACCCGCTCACGCACGGCTCCCTGCTGTCGTTCACGCGCTGCACGCAGCCGCTGCTGATGTCGTCGGTGGGGTCTCGCGCCTCGGTCTCCACGTCCGCCCGACTCGCGTTCAGGTGCGACGCCCTGCACTTAAAATCCGGGGTGTCGGAGAGGAAGACCATCGCCATGCCGGCGTATCCGTTCGGAACTATACTGAGACTGAGCAGGAAGAAGATGCTGAGCTGGAACGGTCCCCATTCCCCCAGAAACGCGGTCACTTCATCATAGTCCACAGACGCCATGACTCAGCAGGACTGGAGGGCCGGAGGCTGAAAGGTGAGCACGGCAGCACTAATGAATAACTTACACACCTGAGATTTATATATATATATATGTGTGTGTGTGTGTGTGTATAAATAATTAACCCAGACAGCACCAGATATGGCTCAAGAAACTGTTATATTGACATATTTTGCACGAATCTGCCATTTTCTCCATCAGCTATCCCTGTTTCTTATTCCAGCACCTTCTTTATTTGTCAACAACAAAAGAGCAACACGTTAGACATTTTAGCGTTAATACGGTATATTATACTCTCTCTTTCTATCACTGCACACTATAACGGAGATGCCTGGAAACCCTACAATACATTTTCAATAATAATATAGTACTGAATTAAATTTTAGGTGGGAAAAAGACCTGTTACTTACTGTCATTAATAAGAAAGTGGACTGTGCACGTGAACTTCCGTAGTGCCATTTAAACCGAACGGGCGGAGTGAAGACTCCCCTACAAGCTGAAGGGATATTACCGTAAAACCTGGTGTATTCTCATTCTCAAATTCTTTCTCTCTCTCTCTCCTGGTAAAGAAGCATCAGTATTTACTGCAGAGTGCTGTGTTCATTTTTCCTCTTATTAAAAAAAATACAGCTTAGATATACTATTTATACATTTATGGAAATGAGAGGATAAGAACAAAACCATTTCCCTTTAATTCATAAGAAAATAAATTTGTGCATGTGCAACTTCCGTAGTCTACATTTTAACATGCACCAAGTGTTGGTCGGTTACCGTAATACACTAACCATATTTCTTCAGAAAACAGTAGGGGTTGCCATGACAAATAATTTCCAACCTGGAAGGTTTCTGTTTGCTGTTGTTTTGTAACTGCATGATGGAGTCAGTGACCTGCTTTGAATTATGTAGCAATCTGATCTTTATTATTATTATTATTATTATTATTATTATTATATAGTTTTTTTTTAATGAGCTCTCCCTAAACCGCTTGATGGATTTTGATGAAATTTTGCAAAGTTGTAGTGTACCACCTGAAGATGTACGCGACGTAAAATAATCCAGGTCCGATGTTTTGAAAGGGAGATAATTCAAGTTATTCAATTCTATATAGCTTAGAATATGGTAATCGTCTTGTTAGAACAGCTCCTCCGAAGCCGTTTGATGGATTTTAATGATTATTTTTTTTTACACAGATGTAGTGTACCACCTGAAGATGTGTATGAAGTAAAATAATCTGGATCTGATGTTTTGAAGGGGAGATAATTCAACTTATTCAATTCTATACTTTAGAATATGGTGAAGGTCTCATTAGTGCAGCTCCTCCTAAACCGCTTGATGGCTTTTGATGAAATGTTACCCATATGTAGTTGTACCACCTGAAGATGTGTATGAAGTAAAATAATCCGGGTGCGATGTTTTGAAGGGGAGATAATTACACTGTTAGATCAGGTTGCAGGCAGTGGGGGAGGTATTCTGTAGTGAGTGTCTTCACAGTTCTAACACTGTCCAGAAGTTTCTGGGTTTGCATGGTCTCACCATGGATGCTCCCGTTTCCTCTCACAGTCCAAAGGCATACCCATTAGGTTAACCGGCAAAATAAAGAAAAATAAATGAATGCGAATATAATATATATATTTACGTAGCAAAGTGAACTGAACTTCACATCGGCCCACATCATTCCAGCCTGCAGTTGATTGTGGCCGTTAAATAAAAATTTTTTAAAGTCTAACAGAAGCATTAAAGGTGATGTGGATGCTCCAAGGATGTTTGCATTTAACAAACTTACCCTTATGATTTGTGCATGCCCTCCCCAGAAGTCAAATGAACATAACATTTGTTATGTAAAATATGCTGACTAGAAACAGGATTAACCAGTCAGGATTCCTAATTTTTCCTTTTCGGACGCTACGCATTAGTTAGTAACTTCCACAACTCGGTGTATTCTACTGATAGCCTAGAATGCACTGCAGGCTTTCTACAGGAGTAGAAAATATACCATCCATGTGCCATCAGTTTCCCTAATAAATAGCACATTATTGTAATCATTTTCAGCAGACCTGTGGATCAAAGTGTGGATATTCATTATACAACCCGTGTCCAAAAAAGTTGGGACGCTGTGTGAAATGTAAATTTTGCAATGATTTGCAAATCTCATAAACCATATTTTACTCACAATATAGGATAGAAATCATACCATCTGTAAAAATGATGCATTTTACTCTTTCATTAATAATAATTACTCATTCTTTTTTTATTTGTATTTTTTTGGGGGGATTTTTTCCCCATTTTTCTCCCCTAATTTAGTCGTATCCAATTCCCACCCATCAACTTCCCTATCACACGGCCACCACCAACCAGGGAGAGGCGCAAGCATGCACCTGCCCCCTCCGTGACATGCAATGCTGCCGCCCGCCTCTTTTCGAACTGTTGCGCATGCATATTTGGAGGCGGCCTAACACACTCGGAGGGAAAGCGCTATCCGCCCCCTCGTACGTTTGAGCTCACAGACGCCCATGATTGGCTGGTGATCGCTGTGAGTGACAGGGAAGTGAGCGTATGCCATTCCTCCCTCCCGTGAGAGCTCGGCCAATTAGCTCCCATGGACTCCCGGTCACGGATGGCTGTGGCATCAATCATAATTACTCATTCTGAATTTGATTGCAGCACCTCGTTTACAAAAACTTGTGATAGGGAAAAATTTTGCAACTAATTTGGTTGGAAACAGGTCAATAACAAAAAAAAACAACAATTTCTCGAAAGTGTGGAACAATATCAGAATAAAATTCCTCAATGTAAAATTGCAAGACTTGGTTTGTGAACACAGTCGGTAAAGACGCAGGGTTTTGAATGAAGTGGTGATAATAATCTGGATAGTCAGGAGGACGTAGTGTCCATATTTTCCAAAAAGAAAAAATTGATTCGTCTGGCCACAGAACAGTTCCCCCCTTCGCCTTAGTCCATTTTAAATGATCTTTGGCCCAGAGAAGATGGCAGAATTTCTGGATCATGTTCACATTGCTCTCCGGACCTGTGAGCCAGTTGTTTCTTTTGGTACCACTTACGTTTCCCGCCTGTTTTGTTTTTTTCTGCCCCTCATAGAAATATATATTTTGTTCACTGTAATGAGATTCTGTTTCGGTATTACATCTAAGAGCTTTTCCTTAATCCTAATAACCAGCTGCATTAATCCTCACTTTTGCTCTCACAGATGTTTCCACAGCCAAACAACTCCCACATGATAAATTATAGCTACGGTTTGAGGGTTTATTCCTTAAAAAAAAAAGTTCAGTGCCGCATCGGGGTTGTCAGAAATGTTCACACATGCATAACGTGCCAGTTCAGATACTGCAACCATCCTAATGAGCCAAGAGTAGGCAGAAAGTAAGTCTGCTAAGACTACAGAGCAAGTAAAAGTCAACAGCCAGTGAGGCAACAGGGAGTGAGAGACTCGAGAAACAGGAGTCAGAGTGATAGTCAATATTGTACTGTTAGGAGGAAATAAAATGAATTTTGTCCTGGTAGGAAACTAGTGATAGGCATCTGATTTATGTTTGATCAGTGTGGAGTCTGTTGAATTGTCAAGTCAGAGAACTGAAAATCACTTTATTTGGTAAAGTATTGCAAAGTGTTCGTGAGTTTCTTTGTAATTTGTTTCCCAAGCTCATTTGTGTGGGTATGTTTTGTGTTTTACATATGTATTGTACTGATATTGTCCAACTCTGGATAAGAAAATGTGCAGATTAGACAACACACTGAACACAGATTACAAATGCAAACAT
Source organism: Neosilurus mollespiculum (assembly GCA_030014195.1). Lineage (NCBI taxonomy): Eukaryota > Metazoa > Chordata > Actinopteri > Siluriformes > Plotosidae > Neosilurus > Neosilurus mollespiculum. The sequence continues at coordinate 24,186,302 of JAQMYF010000007.1, forward strand.
CAGAAGCCAACAGCGATGATAGTTTTTATTCTCGAAAGATTGCTGGCTTGTTAGGCTTTGAGCCTTTTTCTGCGTAAACCTAAATAGTAGCAGGGTGGCACGTTGGCGTAGTGGTTTGCATGTCCGCCTCACAGCAAGACGGTCCTGGGTTCGAGTCCCAGGCTCAGCGAGGGCATTTCTGTGTGGGGTTTTGCATGTTCTCCCCATGCTTGTGTGGGTTTCCTCCAGGTACTCCAGTTTCCTCCTACAGTTCAAAGACATGTACATTAGACTAATTGGATATTCGTGGTTGCCTATAAGTGTGAGTGGTTTGTGTGTTGCCCTGCAATGTACTGGCGAGCTACTCAAGGTATACCCTGCCTTTACCCAGAGTCAGTTGAGGTTCCTGCCTCCTAGCAACCTTATAGGATTGAGCGGTTCACGCGATGAGTGAAAAAATTAATGAATAATAGTTTTATATTCTACATTTCCATATTTTTCCTTTGCTTTCATTTGCCCAATAAGATGGTCAGTATGTTAATTAAGATGGATGTGACTTTTGAATATAGAAATTTGTGCTGCATTCACAGTTTAAAGCCTTTTTGTTGCCCATTTGTACACAGAGTGTGGAATCTTCTGGAAACCTTCCCAATGGATGAGGGTAATGAACCATTACCACAGTGACTAAAAAAAAAAGTCCATTATGGCCTTTGTACCTACATTCCAGCCTGTAGATTTCAACAAAATAAATAAAAAGAGTGAACATTCAGTTATTTTTTC
>JAQMYF010000007.1:24215668-24228181 GCA_030014195.1 Neosilurus mollespiculum
ATATATCTTTCTCTATAAAGAAAGAGAGTACCTCATGGCTACAGAGCTGTGCAGCTTGCTGCTTGCGTTCCTGAGCGTAACATGCAGCCTGTTGGTAGTAAAAGCCAGGGTTCTGTGTCTGTATCGCCGTGAGGCCCAGTTTAATTGCCTCATCGAACAGATCACCGAATGACTGGAACCTGCAGATTTCATATGGACAGATGTATAGATAGGTAGGTAGATAAATACAGAAAGAAAGGTAGAGAGAGTGCAAGAGAAAGCACGAGAGAGAGAGAGAGAGAGAGAGAGAGAGAGAGAGAGAGAGTCTGTGGGTGATAGAGAAAACTCGACAGTGACAACAAAAAGCAACAACAAGAAAATATGTCTATTTCGTGAAATTGTAAGAATCGAGTGAAAGCCTTTTTTTTTTTTTAAATTAAGTGCTAAGTCTTATAACCTCCATCATAAACATAAATTACAACATTATGGGTATTGTGTACAACATTAACCATTTACATACACACTTCTGAGAGCATGAAGCTGAAAACGTCATGCTTACGAACTCCACTACTGGTCAAAAGTCCATCAAGGAAACCAAACCTTCATTAAAATGCTCATTCCCAGAGTAAATATGACCTGAACACTGTGTGACATATGAATCATTCCTCTCAGTGGTTGCTGCAACAGGAAACATTCAAAAACAGCGTCTCTTACTGTTTAGACATCCAGGCGGAGTGTTCGAAAGCCAGCTCGGCGCTCCCGATCTTCTTCTTGCACAAGTCAATGTGCTTCCTGAACTGAGCGATGGCATCCAGAGGAGTGTTGTGTTGAAAACACAGTCTGCAGATCTGAAGTTAGACGACAGAGAGAAAGAGGGGGAGCCGACATTGGTTTCACAAGCATGTGTGGTTTTCTTTCCCCCTTCACAGGAAATATGACCAGTTCAGGTATGGTTTGTGGGCAGTGCTGATACACAAACCCTATATGAGCTGTAACTACAGCAACACATTGAGAAAACATTTATCAAGATAAGTCTGTTATGAACTGATAACAATTGATTACAGGTTTATATTTAAATTACGATTCGTATTTAGAAAAATTAGCAAAAAAGTGGTGTTTTTTTTTTTAAACTGTTGTGCCATTTTCTTAATACTGCAGTCTGTAACAGTTTGTACACCCATATTCTAGAAAAACATTGCTTTGCAGTGTAACGGTGTGATCTGTATAAATAGTCACAACATTTAATCGGATTACATACCTGCTCCACCCTTCACTCTCAGTAAGTTCTGACTTTCTCTCTTCCAACATTAAATCAAAACACAGTTCATGTAGTAGCAGTAGTTTCAGACTACTTTCTAAAGACATGGTGGAGTCAGTTCTAAGGAAGGGCTCAATATTTTTAGCACTTCAAATGACCTCGTTTGAAATTTGGTAAAAAAAAAAAAAAATTTCAAAAAGTCGCACATTTCCTGTAACTACCGAATAACCCAGAGGATGTCCACCCAGGGTTTCTTTCTTAAACTTTGTAGCAAATAAACAAAAAAAAACAAACAAACAAAAAAAAAAACCCAGAACCATTTTTCTTTAAAGGGAAATTAACCGCAAACTTAAAGGGCACCTGTGGTGCATTTGTATTACTAGCTCTTTAAAACAATCACATATGACATCAGTATGGGTAGATCCTCATTGGTTCAGCCCCCACTAGTCAATCACAGGATAAAATTTTCCAGTATAGTGCTTATTAAAGTCATTTATGTCACATTACACACAAATTATTTTATAAGGATGACCAACACCAGCACTCTTTAATAAAAGCTTGCATACATTGTACGTGTCCTAGTACATTAAAACATGCTTTTGCATGTTATTACAAGCTTCTTTGTGAAAAAAACAAAACAAAAAAGCAAGTAATAAATCAGTATGTTGGGGTATTGTTCAGCAAAAAGTTGTACATGACTCACGTGTAAATATAGAATTAATTTGCATATGAATGAAAGGAAGAACGTACCATGCGCTCCTTCAACCAGTCAATGTTTGTCTGATGTGTGTGAACAGAAGCTTGTATTATGTGCATGTGACCCTAGTTTTATTTTATTCAAAAGTTTACTAGTTTGTATCTTGTTATTCTTGATTAGTTAGTTTAATATCTCTACACCGTTATCATTGCATTTATTGTGCCTTATATAAACTGACAGATTCATGGCTGACTCTCGCGACTTCATGCACTTACAAGAGTGAAACGGCAGTATTTTTAAACTGGCTAATGCAAATTATCAAAAGGATTTTAGCAGATTTCAACTTGGAAATGTAAATTAAAACCACCTGATAATGAAAATACACATGTATTCATGTGTAACAGGAGACTTTGGAAGGCTTCCCTTTCTTCTTACTTTAAAGAATTCTTGACACCATTTTTCATGTTTATTACTTTAAAATCAGAATATCTTATCGAACTGAAGCAAATATACCGTTACACAGCAAAGCGCACCTGCATGGAAACTTGTTCACAATTTGAATTACGCGCCATTGAAAAACTCCTGCACTGAAAGTGCACCAAGGAAGAAGGCGGAGATGACAGATCGATATGTGGCAGGATTTGCAAACACCAGGGAGGGTGGTAATACTTTATTTAGATTCCCTAAAGACCCAATTCGTCGTGAGCTGACTCTGGGCGAGGGCGGGGTACACCCTGAACAGCTCACCAGGCCATCGCAGGGCCAACACACACAACTATTCACGCTCACTCACACACTTAGGGGCCATTTGCAACCGCCAATTAGTCAATTAGCTACTGTGGGAAGAAACCAGAGTACCTGGTGGAAACCAGCACTGGAAAACATGCAAACTCCACACAGAAACACCTGATCTTAGGAATCAAACCCAGGACCTTCTTGCTGTGAGGGGACGTGCTAACCACTGCGCCACTATACCATACTCACCGTACAAGCATTTTCAAGGCTATTGCTCGGAATTTTCAATCCTGAAGTTTTGAAGCCTTTATTGTCTAATTGCAGGTTTTCCTTTTGTAGCATTCCCATTTTATTTATACTTGCACAAAATTTACCACACAGCTGACTGGTAAGCCAGGACGGGTAAGGAGCATTTCCTTCCTAAACATTGACAACTATTTTGTTGGGCCCATGTTTTTTTTTTTGTTTTTTTTTCCAGTTATCCAAGTCCAATAGTTTGTTTAAGACTGCAAGTATTCTCTTTTAGCAGGATTTGATTTAGAAACATGAATTATAAGGTGAATCCATAAATGTTTTCCTTTATTTGATTTGGGGAAAATCAGCATCAATTAAAATAATTTAATCTGTTTGAGATATATTTAACAAACCAGAATTTTCAACTATAAAATCTCATGTCTGTAATTTGTGTATTTGTTACAGCGTATTAAAGTATTCAAGTGTGGTAATTCAATAATTTCTTCCAGGGGTTACATTTGTGTGTGCACTTCTTGGCTAGAGAGGTTAAATAACGAGGATAGAGTGTGTTCATGGTTTATACGCATTTCCCAATGCTGATAATTAATACAGTAATAAAAATGTAAAAAAGAAAAAAAAATTCTGATTATTTCTATTGATTATAGCAGAAACACTTGCCAACAAAGAACATACACTCACTTGTGATTCTAGTCACAGAAATTAAAGCAATACTGCAGCCAATAAAGGATTACGATCTTTATAAACACACACCTTATAATTGATGAACCCGGCCAAAGTCTTGATCTCCAGCATGTTGGTCTCGTGGGCTCGAAGCTCATGGATGAGACCGTAGGCTGTTTTATAATATCTGTGGAGGTGAATAAACAAATATCAAGAGCATTAGTGTATTGTTTATGGAAAGGAACCATTACAGTGAAGATTAAAGGAATAAAACCCGTAGCGTACTTGAGAGCATTCTGTGTATCTTGTTTGAGTTCACTGAAGAAACCAGTTTTAAACTGGTGCCTCACAAACAGCAGCTGAAACACAAACGGAGGACAAAATCATGAAACATGATGGTCATGTTCAACAGCTTAGGTGCTGCTAGAACACTGACGTTCACATACATTTCAGATCAGAGTGTATAATTTTATTCAGTTTCAAATTTCTGTGCAATGATTCTCCGCTCCACAAGCCCAAAACACAACAACATAAATATAAACCAATACACAAAAACTTCAGTGAAAGTATAAACAATATACACAATCAGCACACATACTTAAATATAACCCCTTTAATAAACTTTAAATACTGAAATTACAAAGAAAGGCACAGGATCTGTGACTCTCCAGCACCCCCTAGTGCCCCGAGTGTGTACGACACTGTTTGTTAAATGCTGTAAATGTTTGTTTGTGGCTTCACTCTTGTTTTGTCGTCAACCCCCTGTATATATTTTACATATAATCCTATATAAAGGAAGTGACTAAAAGATGCAATTTATTTATTTTATTTATTTATTTTTTACCTGCCAACCAATCAGATCACAAAACAAGGCAGCAGCAAAATATATATAAATTTTTGGAAATCATGGAGACAAGTGTGCTGGTGAGGAAAAAAAAAAATCTTGTTAGCAAGTAAATCTGAAGGGTTCACTCAATCATTTGCCGAAATGCTTAACCCTATTAGGGTTGCAGGTAGGCTGGAGCCTATCTCAACCGATAGTACACCCTCAACAGACCCTAGCAGGGCCAACATACACACAACCATTCACACTCACACCTAGGGAACAGCCAATTAGCCTAATGTGCATGTCTTTAGACTGTGGGAGGAAACCACAACAATTCCACACAGAAACGCCCGAGCCCTGGTCTCAAACCATTACATTCTTAATGTGAGGCAGCCGTGCTAACCACTTACTGCAAGTTTTGCCGACATTTACATTATAACCGTTTCTGAACACATCATGATGTCCAACATTAAGTGTTATGCAGGCAGCTCAAAATCTGTTCATGGTCTGTGTCTATAGCTACACCAAAGCCAGCACCAGAATTACAACAATCTTTATTTCAGCTTTAATACTGATGCTAAGATATCTAGGCTACTTAGTTAGCTGGTACTTGCAAAGAAAACAAAGCCTGTGGGTTTACGGCTACAGTGTTGCGTATAAATTACCTGATGAGTGGTTTTATTGAGAAACTCTTTGTGTGACTTCACTCTCCGGATCTCGTTATAGTAATAGGTCTGAGCGTGCTCATAAAACGCATTCTCCAACCTACAAGAAGTAAGAAGCCAACGTACACAACACACCATCACCTGAGTCAGAACGTGTACAATAATACAAGAGCAATCAAATGCATTATGAGAACAACGGTCAGTTTCCTGAGTCACACCTGATGATGTAGCCCACCAGGTGATCAGTGTGAGGGAGGACAAACAGGGACTTTGCAGAGAGATCGCAGGCGTTACACAGAGCCGCGGCTCTCTCTGACGCCACCACGTCCTCACCTGAATGGACACAACAACCAACACAAGGCAGATCAGCAATGTAACACACACACACAGTATATCAACTGTGTGTGTTGATTTGATTATATTTGGTCCTTGTGTGTGTGTCAGTGTGTGAGAGAGGAGTGTAAGTGAAGAGATGTGATTAGATTTGGACCTACAGAATATGAAAATGTGTATATGTGAGTGAGAGTATGTGTGTGTGTGTGTGTGTGTGAGTGAGTGAACACATATATGTGATTATATTTGGATCATTAGAATGTGTGTGTATGTGTATGCAGACATTATGATATTTGGTCCTTGTGTGTGTGTGTGTGTAGTCCCCTGATCACAATGGTATATATTTGCAAGCCAGTATGTAGAAAGAATCTCCAAACTGCATGATGTTACTTTGGGTGTGTAAACAGGTCTGTAGTCACCATACCAGGGGGAAGAGGAGTCTTCTTCTGGATTAAAACAACAGCAACTTTAGTGTTTCTGCCCTGCAGACTTGTCCTATTTACAAAAAAAAGAAAACACCGCACTATTTCCATGCAATATTTCAGCATCTAACACATGGTACATAGAGTCTAAAGGTGCAGACTGTTTTCCTGGCAAATCCATAATCGCTGAATGTCATTAATAGATAGATACACCTTTAGAGAGTGTAGCACGATATAAAAATTGTCACGTTTGTTGAGGGGATGAGGAAAAGAAAATAAGAAATAAACCAAAACCAAGTTCCAGACAAGCTACCTGACGATCTCGACTTTAGTGGCACACTCGGACTGCTTCTCCTTCCACTGAGCCTCGTCCCAATCCAGCTCATAGAAGAGCACAACCAATGCAGGCACGAGGTTCAGGTGCTTATTCATCCAGCCCGTCTTCAGGATACCTTTAGGGATGTACCACTCGTAAGAGGTTCTCTGTTGGAATACATCACATCATAAAGCCAACTATAAATCCAATGCAGGTGAATTTGAGTCAGCTTCAGTGATTTAGTTCAGTTCCCACTTTACCTTGGTTCTGCACTTTGGGTACTCATGGTCTCCAGGTAGCACTTTAAAAGAAATGGGCACTCTGTCAGCCCGTCGGTTGGCGCAGAAGGCATCCCAGATGGCACGATGGATGGCGTTGTAGATCACATCGAGGCCAGTTAGAGCCACAAAGGCCATGGGCCTGCAGCACAACTCCGGCGGGAGCTCCCACTGCGTCGGACTCATTTTCCTCAAGCTGTAGCTTCTACAGCCTATAACCAGAACATCTAACGTCAAAAATCATACCAGCACAGAGACACTAAGCCCAGTTAAAGTCATCAGATAACATCACAGACACATGCAACCGTTTCCGGTAGACATTGCTGAATGGGGGGATGGTGTGTGTGATGTATAGATTTAGGAAAGGGGTTTTAATAAACACACAATATACAGCCAAACATCGTGCGCTACTGGTGAGACACTTGTGTTCCACAAACAAATTAGAAATGTTGTTTCAAGTGCAGATCAATATTGGTAATCAAAACAACCTCCATGTATAATAACTAATAAACTAAGAAAGAAAGAAAATGTCCTTCAATCTGAGTCAAACATGCTGCTTCATGTATGTATTCTTACATTCTTGTACATCATAGAACATGATCATAAGTTTAATAATGATTAATGATCTGAATATCAGTGTATTTCTACTTACACGCCTTAATTTTCAGTAGTGAGGCTGACATTGTAGTGGGGAAGCTGAACTCCATTACATTACGTAGCAATTGTTAATTTAACGATAAAAGTGTTGGAGGCCATGGCAGGCTTTTTTCAAAATGGCTGCTGAATATCACTTTTGTTAAGTACAAGGGATAGAAAGAAGAAACTAGCAACTAATAGTTATATATTTTACCATGAATCAATAAATTCTGGTGACATTCTCGCAAAAAAGGTCCTCAAAATCTTAAATATCAGAGTTTTACAAATTTGGTCCCTGAAATTACCAAACATTTAAAAGCCAGGTTAATACATTGGTGGCAGTGGTGGCTTATTGGTTAATGGGTTACTGATCCGAAGGTCAGCGGTTCAATCTCCACTATCACCACCGTTGGGCCCTTGAGCAAGGCCCTTAACCCTCAATCGCTCAGTTGTATAAAAAAAATATATAATAATTGTAAGTCGCTATGGATAAGCGCATCTGCCAAATACTGTAAAAGTAAATTGAGGTGTATATTCATTTAGTGTGGTCTCAGTTAAGATTCATGACTTATTTTACTTTTATATTTCTTTTTTAAATTTGTTGGAGAAAATGGCTGTCTTCATTTATATTGATATTACATCATTTATTCGTGTAATATGAAATTTACCGCTGATATACAAGACAATCTGCACACTTTTTGAACACTCACTGTACACACTGTACATGCACACACTACCTCTGCACTACAACCACTTTAGTGTTTTTCTTTAGTGTTCTCCATTAGTATTTTTACCACTAGTATTTTGTTTTCTATCCCACTATGTACACACACACACACACACACACACACACACACACACACACACACACACATACATACATACATACATACATACATACATACATACATATTTGACTCCTTTCACTTGTATAGATTTATTCTTGTATTTTATCTCAATGCTAAATTTATGTGCAATATTTGTTTCTTAAGTGAAATTCTAAAGGGGCTCTGAGTCCAAGAATTTCATTGGTGGTAGTGATGTTTCATTGTTACCTGTATATGACAAAAAAACTTGAAACTTGAATTTGGTCTTAAATAACTGAATAGATGAATACAAAGTTTAAAAACGCCCAATAACTATGCTAAACCTTCCTACTGTTTACATGCTGTTGCTCTAAAGTAAAATAATTACAAACAATATACATTTTCCTACTATATAATGCAAAAACAAAGGTTTCTCAGATACACATGAGGAGCTTGTATTTATCATTTTGTGTTTAGTACAGACAGAAGATTAGCCTTCAGTTCAGTGACTCAGACTGGATATATTTCTGAGACAGTCAAATATGTAAATAAGTTTAAAACTAACTATATCAACACATTAAACCCAAAACATAATTATTAGATTATAACAAATGCTACAATATTTACGACTATTTGTTTATAGTCCAGGCCGCAGCCAGCTAACAGCTAGTTTCTTAAAACTGCTCCTGTGTTAAGTGTAATTTGAGCAGAACTGCAGAAATGAATTGTTCTTTAAGATGAACTTACCTCTCTGAGTAAATATGCTCTTTAAACAGCGTCACCTTGAGACATTTAACCGACTTATTTATTTATTCGCCGTGTTTATGTCGGTGTTTATGTCTATGCTAGTTGACAACCCATGACAGACGATCTCTTCTTCGGTGGTGTTCTGTTCCCATCGCGACGGAGACAGTACTGCCACCTATCGGTATTAACAGGTATAGTTACGTTTATCATAAAGTTGCTTTGTGTAACCTAATTATAGTAATAATAATAATAATAATGATGATGATGATGATGATGATGATGATGATAATAATAACAATAATAATAATGATGATAATAATAATAACAACAACAACAATAATAATAAGTATTATTATTATTATTATTGTTGTTGTTATTATTATTAATATTAATATTATTATAGTAATAATAATAATAATAATAATAATAACAACAATAATAATAATAATACTAATAATGATGATGATGATGATAATAATAACAACAACAATAATAATAATAAGTATTATTATTGTTATCATTATTATTGTTGTTATTATTATTATTGTTGTTATTATTATTATTATTATTATTATAATAACAACAACAACAATAATAATAATAATAATAATAAAAAGAGAAACAGAATGAACCTTGCTGTTCAAGAGCAGACATTGAGAATGAACAGTGTGAAATTTTCCATTGACAAAACTTCAGCTGAAAGTTAAGTGTAAGTTAAGTGACCTTATGATTACATTGAGAAACCTGCAAAAACATGGTCTCAATTGGGTAAGGTGGTATGAATATCATCCAGAAACAATTGTTGAAAATGGAAGTGTAAGGGTAATGTGGGACACAATACCAACTCATAAAAAATTGGCACATAATCACCCTAATATAACAATTTTTTGACAAAAAGGAATGAAAATGGACATTAAGAGATGTTGCAGTACTTCTTTTACTGTAACATTCCTAAGACAGAGGACTGGAAAATTGAAAGGTATCAAGACCTTACTTTCAAAATTGAGAAGATATATGGAGGTGAAGTTAAAATCATTCCAATTGTTGTGCGAGCACTAGGAACCTTCAGTAAAAATATAAAACCATTTCTTGAAACAGTCAAACTGTCAAATGTCATAGGGTGCATTCAAACTGCAGCCTTTCTTGGCTCTGCAACTATTTTACATAAAGTGCAACGTCTCTGGGCTACTATTTGTGGCTTAAGCGTAGTCAAAGCATAATTAATAATAAATAAATCTTCCCAAGCTTGTATTGAAACAAGGAAATAATACTAATACTACTACTACTACTACTACTACTACTACTAATAATAATAATAATAATAATAGCTATTATGATTAGTGATATGCTTATTGTTACTACAACTACTACTACTACTATTAAATATTGAATAGGTTGCATAGTGTAGTGCACTTCTGTCTCACAGCAACAAGGTCCTGGATTCAAACCTGTGCCCAATGGGGGTGTTTCTGTGTGGAGTTTGCTTGTTTTCCCTGTGCCTGTGGGGGTTTGCTCAGGGTCCAAAGACAGGTACATTAATTTTATTGGACATCCTTGAGTGGTCCTGTGTGTGTGTGTGTGTGTGTGTGTGTGTGTGTGTTGGCCTTGTGATGGTAAGCTGTTCAGGGTGTACCCCACCTTCACATGGAGTCCGGCCTCCCTGCATCTCAAATGAAGGATAAGGCAGTTCGTAAAATGAAATGGAATGAAATATGAGATAATTGTGAAAACCACCACAAATACTACTACTGCTAATAATAATAATAATAATTACAACAACAACTAAATAATAAATAATTATTAACACTATTACTACTACTACTAGTAAGGGTTCAAGCCCCACTATTACCGGGCTCTCACTGCCAAACCCCCCACACACCACCACCAGTGCAGCTATCTGGATTATCAAAGGTCAGCCATGTCATTGGGTTGCCATCAGCGCAGCGTGTTTCTGCCTTGCAATGGCGTGGCGAGCTGTCCAGGGTGTACTCTGCCCTCGCCCAGAGTTGGCTGAGATGGGTGACAGCCTCTCTGCGACCCTAATTAGGATTAAGCGGTTCAGAAAATGAATGAATGAATGAATGAAAAAACTATAATATTATCATTAAAGGGCAGCACGGTGGCGTAATGGTTAGCACATCCACCTCCCAGCAAGAAAGGTCAGGGTGTTCGATTCCCAGGCTCGAGCGTTTCTGTGTGGAGATTGCATGTTCTCCTTGTGTTTGTGTGGGTTTCCTCTGGCCACTCTGGTTTCCTCCCACAGTTCAAAAACATGCACATTAGGCTAATTGGCTGTTCCAAATTGCCCCTAGGTGAGAGTGTGAATGGTTTTGCTGGTGTTAGTCCTGTGATGGCCTGGTGAGCTGTCCAGGGTGTACTCTGCCCTCGCCCAGAGTCGGCTGAGATGGGTGCCAGCCTCCCCGCGACCCTAATTAGAATTAAATAGCTTAGAAAATGAATGGATCATTATTAAAATATCGTGTGGAGATGACAACTCCCATCCACCGTGTCCAAATTGCCCCTAGGTGTGAAAGTGAACGGTTGTATGTGTGTTGGCCCTGTGGCGGTCTGGCGAGCTGTTCATGAAGAACCCCACCTTTACCCAGTATCGGCTGAGTTGGGCACCAGCCAACCAGTTTGTGTGTGTGTTGAAGAGATGATGTCACAGAGAGGGGTTCGGATACGTGAGGATGGCACAGAGAGGTGAAGCTGTAACAGATATGTTTTTGAAAGGGTTGGTTTCCCATTTATTTCTATGCAAACCCCCCCCCCCCCTTCCTTTTATTTGCGTCACTACAGTAACACTAATGGCTACCAAAAGCTATTGATCAAGCCGCACGTACTGACAGATAATTTGAGGGGGTTTCTTTAATATTAATAATAATAATAATAATAATATTAATAATAATAATAATAATAACAACAACAACAACAACAACAACAACAACAATAATAATAATAATAACAATAATAGTAATAACAACAACAATAATTATAATAATCATAATATCAATAAAAAAATTATAATAATAACAACAATAATAGTAATAACAACAACAACAACAATAATAATAATAATATCTATAATAATAATATAAATAATAATAATAATAATAATAATAATAAGTATAGCAAAAAAACAAGATAAGAATATCTTTGCCTACTGCGACAGGCAAACATCATAATAAACAAGATAATATTCTTTGACAGTGATGACGTCTAATTTGCGCGACTTGTGGGCGGGTGAATAAGTGAGTGAGTGCGCATGCGCACGGAGTAGAAGCGCCTCGTACATTACCGGTTAGCGCAGCAGCATCATGGCCGACAAGGCGCAGATCCAGGAGGCGATTAAAGTACAAGGGGAGGTGGTGCGAAAACTTAAATCAGAGAAAGCCAGCAAGGAGCAGGTCTGTGTGAATAATGTATAATTATATAACTCCTGGTTTCATGACACACCAACATACCACATTTCATGACGTAGTTCACGGCTGGTTTGCTAACATGTGGTTTATTTTGAAGGCTGTAAACAGCAGGGTTGAAGTTCTAGTTTTGCATTACAGTCCACGGTGTAACGGTTTATCCAGCTGGTTTCCAGGTTCTGTACGTTTAGCGTTCTGCTGGGGAGTGTTAGCAAGGAGCTGATGCAATGTTCGGATAGAACTGTCACCAGGCAGTGGTGCTGTGCTGGCCCAGAGCCATTTACTGACCCATGCTCCTTTCTCTGGACCTTTACATCACACCAGGGGTGAAAATACCCATTTTTAAAAGGCTAGTTTCAATAAAAATAGAGTCAGTATCATCTAGCTATGATCCCTCTTATATTCTCTTATAGCCCTCCCACTCCAGGCTTGTGTAGTAGATTAGCATTAGCATTAGCATTAGAGAGCAAGTGCTCTATAT